>JAJPCS010000069.1:3768452-3806096 GCA_021164005.1 Willisornis vidua nigrigula
TGTGTGTGTGTGTGTGTGTGTGTGTGTGTGTGTGTGTGTGTGTGTGTGTAATGGAAATACCCTGTTGACATTTGCTGTTCATTTTATCTCTTGTTTATTGACTGGATGGTAAAGAGTTTGAGGGGCACTCAATCTCAGCTATAGTGACTTGTGTCAGTGTTTCAGACTTTTTTCACAGTGGCAACAGGTTGGAACAAGAAAAGTGCACATTTCAAATGAGCTGCCCTATTCAATCTTTCTGTTTTATAAACAATTTATATTTTCTCCAAAACCAGGAAATACACAGACAAAACCTTTTGTTACAATGCAGCATATCAACTGTAAGTTTCACAGGCAATTGCTTCATTAAAATGAAATGGGGTGATTTGTAAGGGAGTGCTTGAGCCTTCATTAAGAACTGTGGCATTGGGTTCTCACAGCCTGAGGAGCTTTCTGCTAATGAGTTATGTATTTGAGAGATGACTTTGGGGACATGATTCACACTGCTGGTAACCTGTATGGAGCAGCAGACTTTCTCATTTCAAGAGTTTTCACATTCAGCTAATGAAAACATGAATTCACAGAGAGAAAGTGATGGTGAAGGAAACCAGAAATGCAAGCATGAACTTATCAAACTCATAAAGTGCCTGATTCTTTAACCATCTTACTGTGAGGCCCATTACGATACTGGAAGAGCATCCGTATTTGCTAGGCTTCAGATGAGTTCCCATATCACGTATGAGGCAGGCTTTTGATCCTTTCATTTCAGTACCTGTATGAGTAATGGTCAAGAGTAATATTGGAGAAGAAAGGGGCTTCAACACTTCACAGCTCCAGATCCTTCCAGCTGCGGAAACCCATCCTCTTCAGGGTGATCAAAACACCCACATAGTTTTGGTTACATGGGTCCCCATGTGCTCACTGCTGCTCTTCATGACTGCAGTGCTATGATTCCCCATCTTGTCCCTGGAGTTTGAGAGAAGTCAGGGAAATGCTTCAGAAAACATCTTGAGAACCTTTCTCTACTGTCTATCTCTCTGTTGTTCCCTGAGATTCCTCTGTTATTTACTGAGTATAAAGAACAAATAATTTAATATTAATGTCCTCTGACTGAACAAAACCAATGTGGCTGTGATTTTATACAAAGTCAGAAGTCTGTTTTTCTGGTGCCTCCTCTATACCTTTGTAAGAAGTACTTGAAATTCAACTGGTCAAATAATTTCCATATATATAAGCCTGCCTTGTACATTTTATTAGAGATACACATTTTCATGATAAATGCTTTCTCAACAATCAGCATATTAAATCTTGATCTGTTAACTGACACACTGAATACTGCAGTATTTAACTGCTGAATACATGTGTAATGATGACTAAAACCTAATTTATCTTATCTGATTCTCACTTTTGAAAGCAAGCAAACAGTAAAAGCTCTACAGGTGTCTAACAGACTCCTGGATAAATGGATTGAAGTAGTCTCCCACCAAAGCAGACACAGGAGAAAAATTGGACTGAGTGAAGAAAAGACCTGCTACTAAACATACCGCTGACCTAAAGAGCCAGACACCAGGCACTAGAAGCTAGAAATATCCATGACAGTGGAGCTCCAAAGCCTGCGTGTTCCTGCTGCTGCAGGTCAGATCCTGCACTGCCTCAAATCAATAGGAAACAGAGACAAGAGAAAGTCCAGGGTCTTCTGAGACTGGAATGTAAGGTAGTGCTGACAGCACTTGTGGTTCTGTGAGAAGTCCCAAGGTGATTTACATTTTCCCTGTTCACCCATACTTTTGCCACTGCAACATTAAAGGATAAACTCATCTTTTTTCCTTACACCTTTTCTCCTCCCTGTCTCTCCCCCTATTAGCTTTTTTGGCTGCAAAGAAAAGTTGCAAGAATGAACAGGCTACAGGCTCAAATGGATGCATATAGATGAATACACTCCCCTTCTCCAACTTAATAATTTTAAAAATTTGTTATTTGGGAGCTGCCTCATGATTTCTGAAGAGCTAGGAATGGAGACTAAAGTTTATATTTTCCACAGATCTATGTTTTCTTTAGTTTTTGCTCTGCCTTGGACAATTTCCCTCTACTGAACTAAGAATGAAAGACTCTGTCATGACCTCTGAGACCCTGTTGGTGTTTGCATTTACATATTTCCCAGGGTACTTCCCCCTCAAAATGAGGTGTGGGGGTGGGGATTTGGGAGGGCTGTAGGAAGTAAGATAAGAGGGGGAATACGTATATTTTTACACAGCTTCATGTGAATCTTTTTATACATTTACAAATCCATATACACAGAAACATGTACACACGTATAAAGTCATCCAACGTAGGTGAAGTGTGCATGTGGCTATGCGTAAAACTTAAAAGATATTTAGTTCCCAGAGGACTTACTGCTTTGCATTAAAAGGCTTACAACACAGTCTCTTCAAGGAGAATGATAAAAGGCTGGGACATATGCTTAAGTATAAACAGTTAAGCTCTCACTTTATTCAACCATGTGTTTAGGTACGTGTCTTACTGCCAATGCATGCTTACACCTCAGAGCATATATTTTGAGGAGATGGCAGAAAGCTTTGTGAGTTGATGCCATTGTCAAAATGAATATGTAGGAAGATGTAAGTGATGGTAAAAAGGCCAGTCTGGGCTCCCAAAGTAATGACTGGAATTCCCCGCATTTTTGAAATAAAAATGTGATTTTCAAAAATGTCAAAGTGCTGGAAAACTATGCACCCCACCAAACTGCAAGGTCTTTTAGGCTTTTTAGTGCTGAAGAGGATTTGAACGTTGTATCCTGTTTTGGTTTTTCATCTTGTTGATTACCCCTCAGACACCTGTTCTACCCCTTCCATGAGGCTGGTATCACAGTTCAGTGTGTTTCCAACATATTAATCTCTACAAATGTCAGGAACAGGCAGCATACAGAAGTGTCCATTCACAGTTGCAGAAGCCTGGGAATACAGCAAATTGTGTCAGCTTAGCTCCCTCTGCTGTTACAGAATAAAAATACTTTTTTCAGCCAGAAGCTTCAGTATCAGTGTATTGCATCAGAAATTGATATGAAATGGTTTGCAAAAGAAACTATCATGGGCAAATTTTTATTTATAGCTATTTGTATTTATGAAATCCAGCTAAGAATGTCCTACTTCTCCTGTCTATTTGCATATGCAAAGTTTATGCCGCGAAACTGAGTTTAGAACAAATGCTTCAGTCATACTCTTGTTAAAAGCAAATATAAAATCAAACCAGGCATCTGATCCCATCAGGTGTGCATTTGAACCTGAAAAATAGCCTGTCATAAAACAAATTCCATGGATGGATACAAATTTTAAAAATATTTCTGTTTCAAGCTACTAAAAATTATTCCGTAAGCAAGAGAGTTCTCTTACATTTCACAGCATCACAGAATCATGAAATCACTGTGGTTAGAAGGGACTTCTGGAGATCATCTAGTCCAGCTCCTCTGTTAAAGCTGGTTCATTTAAAGTAGAATGCACAGGATCGTGTCCAGGTGGTTTTGGAACACCTCCAGAGAAGGAGAGGCCTCAAACTCCCCAAGCAGTCTGTTCTGATGGTCTCTGTCACTGTCAAAAAGTTTCTCCTCATTCATATAAGAACTTCCTGTGTTTCATTTTGCACCCATTGACCCTTGTCCTATTGTTGGGCACCACTGAAATGAGCCTAGTCCCATTCTCTTGACACCCTCCCCTCAGATATTTGCATGCTGTCAGTTATCTCTTCTCCAGATTGAATAGGCCCAGTTCCCTCAGCTTTTCCCCATAAGAGAGATGCTCCAGTTCTCTCATCATCTTCAAAGCTTTCTGCTGCACCCTCAGTGGTTCCTTGTCTCTTTTGTACTGAGGAACCCTTGTTGGTGAGAACAAGATCCAGAATATCACCTCTTCTTTTTGGCTCCTCCATAACTTGGAGAAAAAAGCCACCACCAACCCATTCAGGAACCTCCCAGACTGCTTGCGCCCAGTTGTGTTGCTTCTCCAACAGATATTGAGGTGCTTGAATTTCCCAGGAGGACTAGGGCTTGTGAAAGTAACGCTACTCATATCTGCCTATAGAGGGACTCAACTGCTTGGTCTTCCTGGTCAGGCAGCCTGTAGCAGGCTTCTGTTATAATGTCATTATCCCTGCCCTCCCTTTAATCCAGACCCATAAGCTCTCAGTTGGCTCCTCATCGATTCCTGGGCACAGCTCCATCCACTCTAGCAGGTCTTTGACGCAAAGGGCAATACTTCTTCCTCCACTCCGCTCTCTATCCTTCCTAAAGATCCTGTACTGTCCCATTCCAACACTCCAGTCATAGAAGCCATCCAACCACATCTCTGTGATGCCTATAAGGTCATAGCCTTTCTCTAATTCCTTGTTTCTTCCCCATGCTGTGTGTGTTTGCATAGAGGCGTTGAAATTCAGCCTTCAGTGAAGCCAACTTAATGGCTAGAGTGCTGCTCTTCAGATGTTCCCCTGCTGACCTGTGATTCCTTTTCAAGCTCTGGGCATCTCCCACTGACACTGACATTGAACTGGTAGAGTTGGGATGGACTGAGGTTCCCCTCCCTCATCATCTTGAGTTTCAAGCCCTCTTCACCAGTTTGACCAGCCTATGGCCAAAGATGTTCTTTCCTTTCTTTAACAGATGGACCCCATCAGCCTCCTGCAGACCTGGTTTCTCAAAGGGAGTCCCACTGTTCAAATAGCCAAAATTCTGACAGTGGTACCCTCTAACAATTTGTTAATTTTCCAGATTCAACTGGCCCTTTCAAACACCTTCCCTTTGACTGGGATAATCAAAGAAAAAACTACTTGTTCTCCAGCATTCCTTACTGCTGCTCCAAGGGCTCTGTAATCCTTGATGCTTCTCAGGCTGGTACTGGCTGTATCACTGGTGCCCACATGAAACAACAGCAGCAATTAGTAATCCGTGGACTGTACAAGGATTGATAGTCTCTCAATGACAATTTTTTAAAGAGGAACACCTAAACATTAGTGAAATAAATATTTTAGTTGACCTAGCTATTCACATGGGAATACTTAAGGAAACGTGCAAAAAGGAGTTCAGAACTGTCTACTGGCATATCTCAACTTTTTTGCTTTCTTCTTCTTAGTAGTTCTATTCATACATAAGAAACATTTCAAGAATTGTTCTAAGGAAAACAGCAAAAATCTTGCTTTGTATTTGCCTTATTAAAAAGTGGTTTTCTTCTATATTATTTTGCAAACATTACGACCACCCTGGACACTGTGGGGTGTCCACAAGAACATCTGATTTTTTATCCTTTTATTTATATATTAATTTATATATTACCCTTTTTCTTTCATTCCTTTGTCAATTCAAGCCTCTAGCCAGAGCTTCTTGGGACACAATTCCATGTTTGCCAATGCTGGCATGAATAATTTTTGGAGTTTTTTTTCTCTTTAAGTTATTTTTGTTATGTTTTTGCTTCTGTCTTTTAGTGATGGGGCCTTAGCAAAACAAACTGTATAATATTGTTCATAGATATTTAACTCCCTCTCTGCGTTTAATGGCACTTTTAATTTAACATATCCTTGCTAATGTAATTCAGGTTTCTTCTATTTTTATCAAAGCTTTTTAAAAATGCTTTCCCATTTTTGTGATAGAAGGAAGTTTTTATTACAGTGTTAGATATTTTGTATTAACAAAAACATGTCTATAATAATGAAATATTTTTTCCTTAATTTAGTGAATGTTGATGTCAAATTCAAGCAAAACTTAAAAATATTTGTTTGTCATTTCTGAAGTTTCAACTCTATTTCCTGCAGCCATGTGTGCACAAAGGGCTTGTGATAGTCTGGATGTACCAACACTGGTGAAGAACAGTTTGGTACCAGAACCACATACTATTTTCAGGAGATTCTGGCTCTCATTTGATAGTCTGGAGTGAATCAATTAATTTTCTTATCCCTCATCCCCTCTCTGCTGTGCTTGCAATGAAGTCATAGTTGCAGCAGAGAGCCTGTGCTGCAAGACAGACTGTGCAAGTATCCAAAATGGCAACTTCAACTTCCAGACATGTTATTTCTGTTCCTCCCTTACTCCAACAGATAATGAGTTGAAGGCTTTGAGTTGAAATGTCATTTACAAGACCAATTCTCTGCTCCTCCAAAATTTATTCTGTTACTTACACCAGGTCAAAGCACAGATAAAAACACAGACTCTTCCATTCAGTATTGCTCTGATCTCATGGCACCAGGGAGCAGGAAACTGTAGATGACACATGGGAAGGAGCAAAACAGGGTCAGAGCAAAGATCCATCAAGCACTGTGCTCTGCTCCTGCACTTCTTCTGTTGTTTCAGGATAATGGCCATTAGAAGTGTAAGCAGGAAACAACCCTTTTGAAGCATCACCTTACTGAGCAACTGAAGGACAAATGTGCATGGAGCACAGTGATTTCATCATGAGATTCTTCTCCTAAGTCCCCAATGTGTAGCATGCCTTCATGGCAGTGGCATGAAAAATGAACAGTGTGAATGGAATAGCACATAAAACTACTGTGATGAAAGAGAATCCCCCTTCCTACAGTGACTGAGTAGTTAAAGTCACAAACATAATGTTTTCATTATGAGAGTCAAGGAACAATTTATCTTTCCTCTGCCTCCCCACCTTCTGAGCTGGGAATGGGTACTTTTGCTTGTGAGATAGGTGATTCACAAGGAAATCACTCCTGTTTTGTAGAAGCACCACTGCCAGTCCCCTTCTCTGGCACTGTTTCTGCTTCTCCCTCTGTGACAATATTGTGAAGTTAAAGCAAATATGTTCAGGAGCAGAATGTTGGAAAAAAGAGCACTAGGAAAGTCAATACACCTCTGCTTTAACTTGTCTGGACAAATCTACAGCATAGTTGTAATTTTTTTCTTTCTGGTCATAAACAGTTTGCATGAAACTGCAGATTTAATTGTTTTATTCCTAAAGCGATATTGAAAATACAGGGGATTTTCAAGCTAGAAGGCATTGTCAGTACTCTTCGATCAAAAGCACAGTAAAAGTTGATTATGCACCAGCCTAACAACATGGGCTTAGTCCTTAATAATGTCATAAACAGAGAACAATCATTAACATTTAGGTACAAATTACTGATGGAAATGCCCTCCTGATGAGATCTGACCTGCTTGAAATGACTCTTTAGTAACATGGCGGCACACAAAAGTATGCAAAATAAACATGGTGAAATCGAAACCTTGTCAAGTACTTCACAAAAGAATTAAGAACGCCCAAGTGTGCAACATATTTTTACAGGAGTATCCTTGGAAAATTTTGTGGGGGGTTGTTTGGAATTGCATTATACTGCAGTTCTTAGGACATTACTGTACTTGTGACATGAATATATTGGCAAAATTCAAAGACCATGCTAATTATTTATTACTTTTGAATTATAGCCAACAGATGTGTTCAGTTTGTGTAATGAATATGGCAGTGTATTTTATTCCAGTTTAACTTTCTTTCCATGTAAACCTCTTTTTCCATAAATAGCTGAGAATTTACATGACTAGCAATCTTACGATTTCCCTAGACTCTAAAAGTGCCTGAGTCAGGAGGACCAACATTTTCTCTAAGTCTAAATTGTTAATTTATCTTGTATTATACACTAAAAAATTGAGGCATGCCTTTGCAACTGCTCAGTTGCAAAAGCATCCCTTGCTCAGTTTATGCAAACAGAAGAAATGGGCGGTTATTTAACTTTCCGGGCTCAGGCCTCCAAGCTTCCCAGGAATGTTATGAAATTGTGCAATCACCTTAATTGAGAATATTGTAATGATAAGGTAATTCCTCCTTATCACAGCACACAGGCAACCCACTGGAACACAACAAGGAAATACCAGAAGTCATTATTTTCAGAGTATTGAAATGCCTGTGTCTGCAGAAACATGCAAAAAAAGGTTTGTCATTACATTCGCCAGCTCTCATCTGTTCCACTAGGAGTTGTTTCAGTGCATTTAAATTAATTATGTGAAATGCATGTAATTAAATAAATATTTAAATAACAAACTTCCTCTTGAGCATTGTGTGGTACATGATCCCATGTTTTATGGGTGTGGAAAGCCTTTTTTACCATCAATACACATATTAAGACCCTGGTTTGCTAAAGAGTCTAGTAATATGCCTGGAGGAGCTCTTTTTCTCTGTGACTGAGAGGAAGAATTTGATCAGAAAACAAGCAGAGCATCAGGTTAAAAAAAGAAAAAGAAGACAGGGTAGTAATGCTGCAGGCTTCAGAGGGGGAGGACATCCTGAGAAACAGGAAGCCATGAGTTTTATTTCTCACAATGACATTCTGCATTCTAATGTGGGCACACTGAAGACATGAATTCCCCTTTCTAGGCAGACCTAATTGATCTCTTTCTTTCTTAACACTCTTAAATGAACAGAGGCCATGATACATGCTGTGCACCATGGTAGTACGGCTTATGGCATCGCTGAGAGTTGGCCTTGGTGTAAGGCAGTACCTAGTTGTCAACTTACTGAGATGACTCAGAGGACTGAGCAGTCCTTGCAGAAAAGCATAGTATGCAGAGCAGGGCAGAAAGACTGTGGGGGATAGTGTCGCTCTCTCTATTGACAATGTGTGACAGGCTGTAGGAGAATACATGTTCTCCAACTATCATAGAATCATAGAATGGTTTGGGTTGGAAGGGACCTTAAGGATCATCTATTTCCAACTGCCCAGTTCCACCAGACCAGTGTCCTAGTTCAGCAAGCTGGGGCAAGTTTATCACTGTGTGGGTGTGACCAAAGCTGTGTATTCTAAACCCTCTATGTCATTTCTCATGAACTGTTAATAATGGACCATTTGCAGCAGCTGCCCAGGGCACACCTGACCCCCTCAGGATATCAGCTGGATGCTAAAGAAGCCTGTGAGATGAGCTGTGATAACTCCCTTCCATTAGTACCTTCACACGCAGCCTGAGGGGTCATGTCTGCTAATGGGCCATCAACTACTTCAAAAATACCCCATGACTCACAGAGTGAGATCACTCATTGTGGAATTCCCCACCCTAGAGGAGGTATTGGGCATTCCCACCTCAACCAGAGGGTATATAATCTTGGGGTTTGGGGACTTCTGGTACTATTGGTTGGATCCAGAAGAGGAACAGAACCATGACAGGACTCTGACCACCACTCTCAACCAGACTGTGACCACCACTCTCAACCAGACTGTGACCGTCATCTACACCAACAGGTTTTTCTTTCCCTTCTTTTTACTTTGGACTTGGGGGAATCATGGGGGGCGCAGTACAGGGGTTAACAAACCCTATTGTGTTTGTGGCCCAGGGTGCTGGGTTATACTTCTGGGGTTTGTGGGTTAAAACCAATTTCTCTTTGTGTCATTGCCTTTATTGTAATATTTTTATTAAACTGTAACTCTGACTTAAAATCTCTTTTGTGCTGGGTTCATTTCTTCTGCTGGTTTACCTTTAAACCAGCAGAACTAACTTGCTCAAAGTCCCATCCAACCTGGCCTACTGCCTCTGGCAAGTTCCTGATGCATGGACACCATAATGTCAGAGGGAGATCATTCATAACCACATTCTCCTGGTCAATAACATGAAGCAGCGGTGGCTCTGCTAGTAAAAGAAATTTTCACCAAACAGAAAAGCAAAAGGTTCCTAAGCATTTGAGGACAGAAGATATGTAAAAGGCTTGGGCTAAAAGGTAACTTACCAATGGATGCCCTGGTTTAGACCAGATGACAATGACACACAAGAAAGCCTAGCAAACTTTTCTCTGCTGTTTTATGATGATGGTACTGTGACGGGAGTCAACCAGAGTAATAAAACCTGGGTCAGGGCTCTCCTTTTCCCCCTGCTGATAAATGCTAAAGGCATGACACATCTTCAAGCTCCCCAGAAGGGTCAGTCCCCTGTCTTTTTGCAATTTCTGTGTATCACATCAGCTATATGAAAACCACACACTGCAAAAATACGGAAGAATTTGCCTTTCTCCTTGAGTTGTTGTGCACCTGCAGCACTGTCACACTTGCAATTGTCATAGCTTGGATGTGTTGATATTTTCTTGCAGAGGTGGATCTCTTTTACATAGCATCTTAGCCAAAGACCTTTTAACTTAACCAGTCTCTTCCCACTATTGATCATGGGCTTTGGCTTACTGTAATGTAAAAGCTGGAAGATATGTTACAAGTTGCAGCTGAGGTGAAGGTCAGACAGAAAGTGGTTCATTAAAACATCACACTTTTGCTGGTTTCTTTGTCCTTCTGCTTTGCCTTTCTATCTTTACTGTCTCTGACTTAGCCTCTCTTTTTCAAAAATTTTGAATTGTCTTGCAAGAAGAACTTAGGAAATCCCCACTCAATATGTGGGGAAAATGGTTTATTAGGGTCTGAAATTATGAACAAAATATAGTTGGGTGAAGAAGGCAATGATGCTGTAGCAAGAGAGTCAGTACTCTTGCAAGTCTCAGCTTGCGAGTTATTCCCTGAAGCCAGCTCCAGAAATAAGCTTTTAAAATTTTTGCTGTTTCTTCCAGCCTGATCTTCTGACCTTAACTTGTTCATGACCTCCTGTTTTCCCTCTGCTAGCTGAAAATGAGTTCTGCCTGCTTTGGAGGGTAGTTACTGAACTTAGGGGACTGACAGGCTGCTCACAGACCCTTCTCTCTGCTCTGCTAATGATGACAGATGCTGCATACTGGAAAAGGAAACTGTGGGGAGGAAAAGAAAAAAAAAAGTATGCTGAAAGAGGATTCAAAGCAATCTCTGACTCTCTCTGCTGCCATGCTGGGAAGAGTAAACCAGAGTCTGTCAACAAAGAGCCAGACTAGGGAGAGAAGTCTGACATTCCCCATTGGGACCCAGTTACAGAAGACCATCTCTGCTTTCTCCTGTTTCTATAAGCTGTGATGCTGGCATGTTTGAGGTTACACAGCCAACACTGGTCATCCAAAATGGACAAGTTCTGACTGATCCTTGAAGAAGGACAAAAAATGGCTTTCTTTATACTCAGTAAAGCAAAATGAGGTTTTATTTGAGAGAGATCAGAAACTTTGTTAACAAGATCCATTTCTTGCAGTGTATGAGGACTCTCAGAACAAACCTCCAAGCTGCTCTTTCCCAGAACAGGTCTGCAAACTCATGTACACTCTGAGGGACTGACAGAACTCTGCTTTCAGATGTTACTGTCAGATGTAAAAAAGGAAACTTATTGGCCTCCTGCCACCTAGCTCTGTGCATAGTGATTTTTTCCCTCACATTATTACTGCTGGAACCTTTTGTACATATGTTCAATGCTATAATTTAACACTGTCAAGTACTGCATTGGGAATAAAAAGAGAAAACATTTTGCTTTCCAACTCATATTCTAGATTTCTTATCAGTACTATGGTCATTTTACATGAAATTAGATTTATTTTTCTGTACAGATACACTCATAAATGCATCTGGTGGTCTGGGAACAATTTCTCCTTCATGCTTTTCTTCATCATGTCATTGCAGCTCTGCAACTTACCTTCCCTTACTATTCATTTCTTCCAGAAGAGAGTCTTTTACTACAATGACTGAGCAGAACATAACATACTGCACCTCTCCTTAAAGACTTGAGCTGAAACCATGAAACTTTCCACACAAATGGAGTAGAAACCACTTTCTACACATGTGGTTAATTAGAACAGTTAAAAATGTGTAATGCTTGCCATAGTATCCAAATACAAGCTATTTCCAAGGACCTAGGCACATCACAGAGAGCACCTACTTTGATCTCATGTTAGCCACTGTTTTTCAGCAAATTTGAACTGAATGATAGTATTTCTTATATTTTCTTTTACGTCTGCAAATACAGGAAGGTCTACCTATAGAGAGTGAATTGTGATTCACTCTCTATAAACATGTCAACTTTTATTCCTAGTCTGAATTATTGTATCTTTGGCTCCTAGCCCTTACCTTCTTTCTTCAGCTTTGGTTTGCAACACAAAAGAAAGGTCTGTGATCCCTTCTGCAGGTAATGCTCTAGAGAATGACATCAAATTGATTCCCTTGAAGATATGAAGTCGACCACAATTCTCAAATGAACTCACAGTAAAAGGAATTTTATTGACTTCAGGTGATTTCTGTAGTTCTTTTCTGACTCCCTTCCCAAATTTCTAACTTTTTTTTTTAATGTGTAATGCTGCATACAGTCACAACAGTGTCCCTGCTCCTAGTTCATTACCCAATACTGTCTAACCGTAATTGTCTTAGGGCACTTCTGTGGAGGTCCCATCTCAATCAGAATTTTGCCATGATCCATTAGCTCTCTAGCAGTGTGTTAGAGGATACAAATCTCCATTTTGCAACTGCAACTTATTTACATCTCTTCTGGGATATTTGACCTGTCATTTTGCTGAATAAAGCCCCACAGTGCTCAAATGAGGCAAACTAGCAAGAAATCCAGATCTCTCATTTTAAAATCAGTGAGGTAGAGGTCAAGAAGCTTTATTCCAACATATTTCCAGACAAAACTGGTTCTTCAAACATTAACTGCAGCTGGTTCTTCATGATCTCTGCTTTTATGGAGGCTTATCAGTGTGATCCAGGAAAGTGCTTGATTGTGTGAGGGTAGTCTGGAAGAGTTCTTCAAAGAGCATCCATTTTCCTGCATGTTCATCTCCTTGGGTATCACTTCCTGGGGTTGCAAAAGCTTTCAACCTCTAAAGCCTTGTGTTGGGATCTGTCAAAGGCCCTCCAGGTGCACATTTCAGCCTGTGGACTCAGCAAATTTGTCTCTGAGAGAGAGATGCTCAGTTACAACAACACATCCTATGCTCCGTGTTCACACACCTGTTTTCCCTCACTCTAATTTTACCACCCAGACTTTTCTCCTGCTTCAGCAGAAGTTTGTTTCCCTTTCTTTATCTTCTAGTGAAGTGAAAAAGTTAGGAGGCATTTTACCACAGAGCAGATGCCTGCTCAGCTCTGAATCACTGCTGCAGTTCTCTAGCAGTGTTAAGGCTGCAGGGTAACACACAGACAGAGAGGCAGCAGGGGTCCTCTGGGACAGAAGCAGAGTTTGGTGCTGTCCACCAAATTGGTAAAGACAGCAATTTGTGTCTTCAGTGAGAAGGTTCAAATGTGTTGTCTCACTAATCTGATAGCTAGTGGGGAGCAGGGCTGGAATAGCAACAGTGTGCCCAGGTGACCAAAAGGCCAATGGGATCCTGCCCTGTATCAAAAATAGCGTGGCCAGCAGGACCAGGGAAGTGATCCTTCCCCTGTACTCTGCATTGGTGAGGCCACACCTTGAGTACTGTGTTCAGTTCTGGGCCCCTCAGTTCAGAAAGGATATTGAGGTGCTGGAGGGGGTTCAGAGAAAAGCAACAAGGCTGGTGAAGGTACTGGAGCACAAGTGCTGTGGGGAGAGGCTGAGGGAGCTGGGGTTGTTTAGCCTGGAGAAGAGGAGGCTCAGAGGTGACCTCATCACTGTCTAGAACTACCTGAAGGGAAGTTCTAGCCAGGTGGGGGTTGGTGTCTTCTCCCAGGCAGTCAGCAATAGGACAAGGGTCACGGGCCCAAGCTCTGCCAGGGGAAATTGAAGTTGGATATCAGAAAACAATTCTTTCCAGAGAGAGTAATCAGTCATTGGAATGGCCTGCCCAGAGAGGTGGTGGATTCCCCATCCCTGGAGGTTTTTAAACTGAGATTGGATGTGGCACTGAGTGCCATGATCTAGTAAACAGACTGGAGTTTGACCAAGGGTTGGACTCGGAGGTCTTTTCCAATCCAATTTATTCTATGATCCTATGTTCTCCAGTATTACTCTTCTCTTAGCCTGTGAGTTTTTTCTTTAGCCTCTCCAGGGACACTTGGAGTGCTGAATCTAGTCTTAAAGTGGCTTTCCACAGCATTTTCCATATAAAAAAATTATTCTCCAAGGCCCATTTACCATTCTCAAGACTGACAAGACACCAGTTGTTTTAAGACAACAAGCATGTGTTTCTTAAATACAATGTAAAACACAACGAAGAAAGCTTAACTGTTAGACCTTTGAGTCTACAGTACATCACATCACATGTAGGGACTGATTTGCAAAATCAAGAAAAATTGCACCATCTGAACTTAGCTTTTGCATTTGGGTTGGCACTAGCTACTACTAAGATTAATGTGCAGGCCCCAGTTCAGAGTCAGGATGGACTGTCAGCAAAGAAAGGTCTGTGGCACACAGCTCCTACAGTATATAAGATTCTGTAAATTTATCATATGAAGCAGCTCAAGCAATACTCCAAAGGGGTTAGAAATATTTTATGACTCAGTCTTTGCACAGTGCTTTGGTTCTACTGTGAGATTCAGCTCAAACTGATGACAGACAAGGGAGTTCAAGGAGCAGAAGGGTGATGTGGCAGATAGCTTCTAGAAACATATCTCTGTTCATCAGGCTGTTTTAGCTTTATCCTCATTATCTAAAGGGAGCAGCTGAATGGAAAAAGATGCTATTGGTAGACAAGCCAGTTCTCTGCATATGCCTCAGACAAAGCATCTACTCCTAGCAACGAGGTACATGCAGAGATGTGTGAATCTGTTCATCTGGTGGTGGATACAACTCTGAGATTTATGTCAGTTTCAATAGGTTCCTTTCTCTTTCCTGACTTGCGTATCTCTCACTATGTGCTTTCACACAATGGGACCACTAAAATATAATTGTAAGTCATAAGAAGTAGGCTAAACTAATTTCTGTTGAGAGACAGTGCATCAGCACTCATGCTGAATTCTGCTTGATGCAAGGACCTTAGGTAGTTAATACTTCACAGTAATTCTCTGTGGAGGCGGGCAATATCTGCTTTGCCATTTGTACATCATTAAAGGTTTATTACAGATACTGTCCTGAACTCAGGAGCACAGAACATGAGCAATTCCCTAACAGTACGCCACATTTTTTATTTGCAATTTTTCCAAAGCAAAGGTTGTACTGACAAGAATGCAAATACTTTGCAACCAATAAGTGGCAAGGCATAGCCTCCACTTAAACACACTTAATATTAACTTGTGAAATGTATTTCAACAGCATCATTAAATGTATTGCATCTTTGCTCACATCATTGTCTCCCTAACAGGAGTATTGCCAAAAATTACAGCTGTAATGGGGTAACAGCAGTAGAGTTCACTCTGTTGTATAGAGAAAACCAAAATCAAAATGAGTATAAACTCATTTTCCAGGGCAGAAGCTGAGTAACAACCTAGACAGGCAGGAAATGTATTGTCTCTGTAATACTAGACAAGTAGATACAGTCTCAAAAGGTCATTACTTCCTCAGAAACATATGGGATGGCTGGATGGGCTTTCTTGCATAAAGCTCTTGAAAACTCTCCTCTACTAGAATTCCTTCCATTCTCCGTACTTCTATCTTGCTGTTTTTCCAGGGACTTTTTGGAACTGTCATGACTTTGCTACCATTATTCTTACCTGTCCTCTCTGTATCCTGACCAAGAACAAAGTCTTTAAATTGTGGTGGTAGTGAAGTGTAAACAGCATCTTGTATTGATACAAGAGCAACCCCTCATCTCTTTTCACCCAATATTCATATAAGGTACTGCAACTATGCAGTATACTGGAATTAATGTATGCTGGAATTAATAATCATTTGAAAACCACTGTGTAGAGTGTGGAATGTCTTTCTGTATGAAGTAGTTTACTCAATGTTTCTTGGAGGAGAGACTGAATCCCTAAAGTATACAACCCCAATCTGGTTGTATACTGTGGTGTACTTCTCTGTGCTTGCAGTGTCCCAGTACTGGAAGCCTACCTTAGAGAGGAAGATGAATCTCACGGCACGTGAAAATATCCATAAATCACTCATCACACTGTTGGCACTATGCAAGTCTTGCAACGACCTTCCTCCTTGCCAGTGGTAGCTATGTGATAACGATTGGCAAAGGCTGGCATTTTAACAGCTTCCTTGGTACTGTATCCTTGTCTGCCTCTCATTTTTCTAAGAAACAGATGCACGCAGAGAACTAATGTACAGAACAAAATTAAGTCTTGCTGAGTGGCAAACAGCATTTGAAAAGTATTTACTTTTCCATGTTTCACCTGCACATATGTCCACTCCTACTCTGACATCCCCTTTGAAAGAAAACAGCAGGCTGCATGTACACTGCATTGCAGTGCAACCTTCACTTTTCAAGTTCAGGCAGAGGAGAGAGACACACCTTGTTAGAAGGCTCAAAGTATGACAAAGGGGTCCCAGTCTCCCTCATTCCTGCAAGCCTGGGCAAAGAGCTGTGAGTGGCTCTGAACTGACTGTTATGACATGCTTGGCTGCTGCTAGATGTTTTAATTCCAAAGTTTGTGAGCTTATCCATAGTTCAGAGCCAAATTGAAGAAAAATGCACGGAAGTAAAACACTGAACCTTCCACTTCAGGCCTAGTGACCAACAGAGACTTCAGGAAGATTGAAAGTGGGAGGAGGTAGAAGAAACTATTCCCAAAACAAAATGGAAAACCAAATCAATGTTGGCATAATGAAAACTAGACCTGTAGGAAATTTTCAGAGATGAGCTTAGTGTTTTGTGTACAGGGCTAAAGCAAGACTACGTACAGCATGTCTGTATGAAATACAGCAAAGTCCAAGACAATGAATATAACTTCGTTCTGCCACTGTTACAAGGCAGTGTCTGTTTCCAGTGGCATTTTCAAAAGGGCGGATACATGGAAAAGAATCTAAAATAATGTTTGAGATACAGAAAATCTGAGTCTCAGTAAGGACTGATACTGAGTTTCTTTAACTTAGCAAAGAGATGAGTTAATGTTAAGCATTTTCTCAGAAGAAAGAATACTGATAACTGTTTTTAGGAGTCAAGGATATGGTAGCACCCAGCTTCTTCTTGACAACATATGGATTCTTTCCCTTTCTTCTGCCTGAAGTCAATGTTCTTTCCTGCACATCACACTTTCAGTTGTGTGACCAACTGTATATGGGTCTAAAAGGTAGATCAATGAACAGAGATAGGCTGAGTCCTGAAAACGGAAACCTGAAATGGTATAGTGTCTAGCACTAAACAACTGTCAGCCAATTGAAAGAGAATTGAGATGCAGAAAACATGCTGAGAGCAGAATAAGCATGAAAAAATTCTTAAGCTAGTAAGGAAAGGATACACAGGCCACATAGTAAGGTCTGAACCCAGGTAGTGCTTGGATACTGAATGCAGATTCAGAATGAATAGAAGTTCTGTTTTCTAAACTGTATTCACTTCAGTTTTAAGACTAATGACAAGTAAGTCAAAAGGTCTTGTGGATTCTCTGGGCTTTAAATCATTACCAAATAAGACCCCCCTTAAGCTCAGTCAGAGCAGGATTTCAGATTGTAAAGAGGAATGTGATGATATTTGCTATGCATCAGTCTAGAGGATTCGGTGCTCTTTTCTGGTGGAAATCTGAAACAGTGGAGTTTGTAGTTAGTAATACCACCAAGCTGACAGTTGCCAGTGGAACCATGACAATTTTCTCTAGACAGAGACCCACTCCATAATATGTAGCTTATACACTCACATTATTTAGCTGATTGGCTCTACCTGGCAAGTTTACTGCACTAAATAACAATCCAAGTGCATAAATATATCATCTATTTACCTACCTATTGATGAATTTCTTTATATCCATACATCATGATTCATGTACAGTCTTGCTTTGACTGAAGTTAAAGACACACCTCATTCACTTCAGGAACAGGATTAATGAATTTTTGTGATCTGACCAAATCCATATCACAGCTATCTTACTGGTTCTAATGCTGAAACTTATTTTTCCAGCATAGGAGTTTGTTTCCCCTTGGAATGTCTATCTCCCCTCTCTCTTCACTTCTACCATATGTGTCTGAAAGATTTCTGATGAAAGGTGTAAGATATCTCCACCAACCTATGATATTTTTGATGATGTTCACCTTCGCTCTTCTTCTATAGGCAATAGAATAGCTCTGGAACCACATTCCTGTGACGAATATGTGAGTAAGCCCTGAATTGCTATCCAAAAGTGATGCTATTACATTACAAAGCAATTTGCTTAATCCTCTGATGAAAAGACATTCCCCCCAGGATGCTGCGGGTTTGCACTACAGCTCTGCAACAGAACAACACTGTCGGGAAACTTCATGGGGAAGAGGAACCTGGCATACAGGCAAGCCTTACACTCAGTGTGAGTCACCTCCGGGGATGTGAAACATTAATGTTACAGGAAGATATTTGCTGGTCAAAACAGATATTTACATAGAGGTTAAGAAAGGAATAACCTCAAGATAAAAAGAGAAGGGAAAGCAAACCCTGAGGTCAGCAGATCCAAACTCTCTTTGCCCAGGTGAGGATTGACGTTTCCCATTAAACCTGGTGATCAAACCTTAACTCTGAGGAGCTGCTCTCCAGAAAACAAAATATGTTAGTTCATTTTTTCCAATTCAACCTTGATAACCACAAAATGATTTGTGGGAGGCTATGAGAAATGTTCTTCACCACTAACCCTTCCTTCTTCCACATGATACAGCATGTGCTCACCTTGGCAGCTTGCTGCCAGATGATGCTTTGATTCTGCTAAGAGTGAATATGTCAGGAGATGTCACTTCACCTTCCTGCCTGACCCTCTCTGTCCTGGGGGGTATATGGAAACTGTCCACTGAACAGATGAAACAAGTGATCTGGGGAGCAGAAGGCCAAAATTATGTCTTCTTTATCCCAGCTGGCCATGCCAGACATGGAAATAAAATGAGCCAGTCTTTAGGTTTTTTACACATCTAGGTATGGCACTAAGGCTTTTGTAAAGCAATCTTAGCATTCCCAGTCAATGCTTTATGCTAAAGTATAATGAACTTTAATTCTTTTAACCTGTTAGAAGACAGGTATTCAGTACCTTGAAGGTCCTGGCCCTATCTTCATCTGTGTAACTGACTCAGACACTGAAAAAAGCTTCCTTGAAGTGTCTCTCCAAAGCAGTTATTTGTGTGGCACTGGGGCACCACTTACAATTTGTGGTCACTTTTTCAAAAAGGCTTTCAGATGGCAAGAATGGATATTTTTCAGAAGTGTTTCTGAAATTCCAGTGCCGAGGAGTCTTTAGAAACATGATGTAGTTCATGCTACAGTCGTTGACCAGAAGGAAATATTTTCCTGCATCACCTCTGCAACACTTACGTGCTCCAAATCTCAGTACTGCAGAAGGCAGGTTATAAAGAATAGCACTTCAATTACTATCCCGAACACCTATAGCTTGAATTTCTGTTTCACTCCACCAAGTGCTGGATCACTCCTGGTGAATCAGGTAGGCAGTGTGTTATTGTGAGTTTTGAGCACTGTGGTAGTTTTAGCTAGGCCTCAATTCAGCAGGCCCAAAGGATGTGACATAGATTAGAAGTGACAAGCATCACCTGACTTAAGCAACCAAAGAGGTATTTCATATCACCTGACATCATCAAGAAGTATCAAGAAGTATAAAAAGAGAGAGAGGAGGAGATTCTGTCTCTTTTGGTCTTTGCCTCAGACTCGTGAGAACGCACTGCCCTGTTTCTTCCGAGATTAGGCCTTGCTGCCATCCCCACTGTGTTATCTAGGGAGGTGAACATTTTTTTGTTAAATTTCTCCTCTCTTGCTGGGAGTTTTCTCTGGAAGAGTTTTTGGGAAGTTTTGAGGGGTTTGGGTGTTTGGAATCTGTATTATTTGGTTGGGTAACTCAGTAGCTATTGTTAACTTGTTGGGTTTTTTCTCACATTTGTATATATATGTATCATATTCTGGTTTTTATTGTCTTTCTTTTGTATAATATAATAAGCTTTCCACTTCGGGTCCTGCGGTTTTTTTCTCTCCCTCTTTTTCCCTTGTTTGGGGTGGGGAGGGAGGAGGGGGAGCCTTTCTCTCTGTGATGGGCAGTTGGCATTTTGCCAGTTTTTTACAGGGTGAGAAGGTTAGGTGATTCTACTAGATTATGTCTGCTTATACCCATGTCACAAAAGAATTCCACTGGCCCTTGTACCTTAATGTTACCAAGGGGTAGGTCACTGATATCATAGTGGGATTTTTTAATACAAGAGATTGTTCTGCATATGTTTACATTTCCATTACACTCTGCTAAATTATTCTGACCTTCAAACTTGTGCACAGAAAATTACAATGCGAACAGTATGCTCATCTGGTCAGCAACTGACAGAAAAGTTACGGACCTTGTAAAACCCTCACAGTAATCTTAACTATGAAAGACCAGACAAAGAAGATTTCAAATCTGTGCCTCTGAATCTTCAAAGAAATATGTCAGAGAGATGAATCTGTCTTATAGATGCTTAGGCACTAAGACCTGTTATTTTGGTGTAAAAGCTAAACAAATGCTTAACATCTAAACTCAACTTGCCTTTTGCTTCACAGACACAGAGATAAAAACAATTTCCTCGCAGGAACAGATAAATCAGTGAGCAGTATTTAAATTGTGCCTACACGGTTCCTGTGTAATGTGTTGTTATGCAACCACTTAAATCCAAATCTTCTACTGCTTAGCATCATACTTTTCCATGATAACAACATGGGAAAATCACACTGACACTACTTTCAGAGTCTGGATGATGAAGCAAAAAGGAGGTAAGCATGCTACATTCAAAGACAAAGTAAAAATACCGTACTGCAACTGAATATAGAAATACTACTCTTGCAATGTGAAGGCTACTTACAATAGCAGAACTATTTGTGTGATGTAAAACGTGTATTGCAATTTTTATGAATGGTGCAGACAATGAATTCAGCATTCAGGGAAATCGTTGCATACTCTACATGTCGTTATTTTCTAACTCAACCAGAAGGTGCACCTAAGTCCAGCATACCATAGAGGGAATTATAGTCTATGTACAGTCCCGTAACTCATTAGAAACAGCTTATTTCCATTGCATCAGGAGTGTTGGTTTTGGGATGGTCTAAGGAGTAAACAGAAATTTTTGGAGTTATGGGGGAGACTTTGGAGCTGCAGGCACTCTTCTGCCTGTCCTGTTGTATTCCAGGAGGCTCTTGTTTAGACCTATAGCTTTTCCAAATGCACAGCCTGTGTTTCCAGGTCCCACCTTGAACCTGACACTACAGCAGAAAAGCACCTGCTGCATTTTGAGAATTTGTGGTCTCATACAGAATGTTGCAAGTGCAGTTGCAGCTGCTGAGGCTGTGAACTGAGTGAATCACCTATGGTTAGCCAGTCAAACACACATCATGCTGAGCTTTAAGCAAATGTTAAGGTGGCAGTAAAGAATGAATGTATTTTACTAAGAGTGCCAGGTTAATGAATAGGTACAAAGCCTAGGAGAAGATAAAAAGAAATAAAGGAAACACCACCCCCTACAGTAACTTCTGTTTGTATCTCAGCAAATGATTTTTTCCTCTCATTCCAACAGAATCCTGACAGAACACTTCTAGTACTCTCAAGACCGTCTTGTTCACTATCACCTCTTGCAGGTTTGCTTGTCATTGCATCCATATTTGTCTTGGGGGTTTCTTCACTCAAATTCAAACCCTCGGAGGGTCTTTACATCATTTATAAACTTGATGGCTATCTGGTATAGCCCTTTTGCTCAATTTTACTGTAGACTACCAGCTGCAGTCTCAGATTCTGACACTAGTATACAGAGGCATAGGTAGATGGAGCCTTCACACAGCTAAACAGAACACTGGATGACTCTCCAGAGAATGAAAAAGCAAGGACAAGCTTGGCTGCAAAAGGCTGTGAGTTCACCATCAATGGTGAATGGCAGGATCCTGATCTGTGTGCAGAATATTTGAGCATTAACGATGAAAACAATGTGATTTCACAGAAGTATTCTAAAAGAAAATAGACTCTCATTATTACTGCCTGAAAGATGAACATGACAATAGCTAAACAGCTGTGAACTGACTGTAGGTTTGGATAATATAATCACTGAAGCCAGTTTGATGAGATAGGGTTATACTGCATTCTTTCCCATGCACAGTAGAAAGCTGAAATTAAATCACCTAACGATTCCAGAAATTATCTTCTCTGAGAGCAATCTTACCAGCTTTTTTCCATTTTGCATGATGAAATTACCAGGACATCCCTGCTGAGGTAAGGAGTTTACTTTTGCAAAGCCATGTGATGACTTTTATATCTTCTCATGACTGCACAATGCTACTCCTGCAGGAGCTTACCACTTAAGCCAGTTTTCTGCTTTCTGACTGGCAAGAACAGCGGCTGATGCAAACTCTCCCAACAAGTCTTCAACCAAACTACTCTGCCACTGAAGTCCAGCCTGAATGAACACAGCAGTGCCACAAAGGAGAGACATAGTCTCTAATGACAATGAAAATGTTTCACAAAAAACACATGACCATGTCTCAGTCCCAGCCCCAAAGGAGACGTACAAATTGTGTGGAATATATGGTCCTCCTGGATACTGAGCAGTTCTTTCCATTAATAAAAATCTAGGCATGAAATTAGCTGCAATTTATTCAATCACTCTGCACCAAACATTGCTAATCTCAAACACTCCCAAATGAAGAGATTAACAAAGTTAAGTTACATTAAGAGCAATTACCACTAGTTAGTTTGAATCTTGCCTGCACTTTCTTTATTTGTTCCACATTTCTGAAGTAACTCATGAAAAACCAAAGCGATCAGCTAAAGAGCAGGCACTGCTGCTCAGCAAGTTTTTATGTACGTGAGTTCCATTTATTTTTAATTTTTTCCCCCACTAGAGAAATCTACCAAAGGCAGTGGTGTTTGTAAACAAAATAATGGTGAAGAACATGCTTTGTGTACAGTGGCAGTTCCATTTCTTTCTGTAATTTTTTTTAATTGATCTAGATTTCCTACTTGCCTGGTGCTCAAGAGGATTTCTTTCTGCTTAGGGATTCCTCAGATGTGAAAGTACCAATTGACGTCACTGGAAACCACCTCCAGTTCACTTCCATGGTTTGTGCATGGGAGGGCACTCATAGTGAAGGGCAGAGAAGGAGGCACAAGAGGGAGGGGGTAAGGCGGGAGAGGTGGGAAGAAGACCCTCTTCCCCTTTTACAAGATCCTTTGGCTGGGAATGGAGATGTTACAGCTGAGATTCAAAGTATGACATCCCTAGCAAACTATGCTCAGAATTAATCACATGGTGCACTATCCTTTACGCAAACCCGCTACCACCTCCCTCCTCTAATTATGCTCTCTAGGCTCTGGGACTGGTGCTGAATACGCAAGTGAGCGTTGCCATGGGAACAAGGAGCAAAAAGCAGTCCTTTCCTTCCATACCTACTTTGTAAGCCAAGGGATCAGCTCTGCACCCTTCAGAAGTGATATATTTGATAAGATTCATCTATGCCTTTCTTGTGATGAGATGTGAATTCCCAGCATACCTACATTTCATCAAAGCCTTTCTAAACTGATTTCACAATCAGTTTTGCATACAACCATTTAGGGAGTGGGAGCACACTGATAGCACAAGGTTACAGAGGACGGGGAAGTGCCTCCACTCACTCCGTGGACTATCTGGCTGCTAGACAACAAAATTACCAGACACCCATCTCAGCAGGAGAGCTGGGAATGGAGAAGGGCAAGAATCTGAACTTCCTTTCCTTGACACTTCTATGTTTTTTATCATTAGCCCTAAGGAATTAGAAAGCCACTTTCACAAACAGGTATCTGAAACACAGAGAAGGATCATGCTGCAAAGTCCCTTCAGAGTGGGAGTAACACAGCTGCATGCCGCCTCTGCCAGAACTCTTGTGGCAAAGCAGGGTACAGGCCCAATCAAACTCTGAGCCTGTGCAGGCATCCTGGCCATTTCAAACTCCTTTATGAAAAACTGAAAATCCTGTATGCCTACCACTCTATATGGTGAAAGTGATGTTCTTGTTAAAAAGTATCCATAAGAATGTATTTCCAAATCTATCTCAGATGCAGATACCACCCGAAGTGCATATAATTTAAGTACAAGACGTATAACAGGTGTTGGTTTGATACCATGCTCTTACAAGCAACCAAGTCAGAGGAACTGATTAGTTTCTCAAGATAATTAGCTCTATAGTGGCCACTGGTCCCTAGCCCTCACTTTTTGATGGCCTCAGATGTATTATTCAATGATATTTCAAGTGAAAAAGGCACAAGAAGCAGTAACGTGGATGGTGAAGTGACCTACCCATGTCCCTTCAATCCAGCAACACAGTCAGAAGCAAACCCAGGAAACCTAGCACCATGGCATCTTTTGAGTTCGCAAGAAGGCCCACGGTAGAGCCAAGATCTTGCACTTATCATTACCCAATGGATTGCAACATATTTAACTGTTGGGGCTGAAGCTCAGCTTTCTGCAGTAAGAGTTTGATAGGTGTAGGCAGAACATCTTGGTCAATAGAGGCTGAGACAAATCCCATCACCAAAGACCAGACCTTTGTCACAAGACCTGTTGATGTTCAGCCTTGTTGATTAGCATGTCTCCCGCTGCAGGGTAAGGAAAGGCTTTTGAGATGATGTTGTTAAACCATGCTGAAATCCTTTGCTTTCTTCCCCCTATGTTAATCCTTGTTATAGAAAATATTAACCACTTGTGTAACTATAGCAGAAACTTGTGTAATCCCCTAGTTAACATAAGTTACCATAAACGGAACCTCCTTATTAACATGTCCTGCCCCCAAGACCCTTAAATTGTGTGTCATGTGTTCAAAAAAGTATCCTAATTTTTACCCCCAATTTGGGTCAGCTGGTTATTAGACCTTTATATTTAACTCAATGATATTTTCTACATGTTTCAGCTAAGAAAATATATTTTCTTGGAAAAACCTAAGGTGGACTTGTGTTGGTTCAAAGCCTATTTATATTATAAAGATTTTGCCTGCAAAAATTTATCTACTGGAACTCTTTCACCTTGGTCACTGGATATTTTCTTCTTTCTGGAGAGAACTGGAAAAAAAAGCCTACTCTATTGAACCCATTTCAAGTCTAGTGTCAGTCAGACACTAATGCAGACTTCATATGCCAAAAGATAGGAAGTAGACATAAAATGCACCTTGCATTTTTGGATGTTTGGGTGCCTCCACTGGATGGTGGGGCTACCGAATTTTGCAGATCTGCACTGTCACTGCAATATGGGATGTCATCTTCCAAAACTCTGAATCGAAATATTTACAACTTTGCTCACAAAAATATTTCTATAGATGTGCATTCAAATTTCTAAACTGAAAAGAAAGCCTGTTTTCATGGAAGAGTTTCTTAATGCAGAACATGGAGGAATGGTGTATGTTACTCATAATACTTTCAATGACTAATTCATGATCATCAATCACTCCTTTTTTCTTTTCTTTCTGAAGTGCAGACTGTGCATATTCTCTTGAAAACATATTGAACATAGTGCTACATCCTGCATCACACCTGAAGTGAAACCAAGATTGTGATTTCTCTAATAGTCACTGCAGTTCTAATAAATAACAGTACCTGTAAAGCTTTCATTCACGATATACAGATGGAGGCACAAAAATGCACACACTTATCTGTGTAGGGAGGGAAGGAATCACAGCATATTCCCTGTCCCATCTTGCTCTGGGTTCCTCTAAAACTGTGTCAGATTAAATGTCTAGAGAAACAATCAACATACACTGCAATTGTTGTATTTTTCACTGAAGCCTGATGAAATGCAAGTAGGTGACTGTGATAAGAAGCATATTGAGTTTTCTCAGGCCTTTCAGCAAGTGACTTACATACAGGCTCTGTTTCTGCTAAAAAGAGTCCCAAATTGAAGTGTGAGGCTAAGACACGCAAAGGTTCATTGCATGCTGTATTGCAACTCTGAAGTGTTTTGGAAGCCTGACCCCAGAAACAGAAGTTACAGATATGAGTTGAGGGAGCTTATATCCAGAGAACAGGCTGCAGCCCATGTAGGCATTCACCTGGGCTGGAGAAAATGCATCTGCTGCATATAGTTACTTCTTCAGCCACTACATCTTGAATGAAAGCATTATCAAACTGCAGGTGGTCCTCTTGGGTTTAGATGTATGAAGGTGGAGTGGAAATAGCTCTGTAGCAGTAGAAGTAATTTACTGAGATGCTCCACATCCATTCGAATACACTATCCATTAACTTTACATAGGCATAACTAATATGAGAAAAAGGTGAAAATTATTCATTCACAGCCAATTTTCAATGTTGTCTCCTCAAATCGGTGACATACATTCAGTCTTACAAATGCAGTTCACTTTGACAAAAGTAATGATGGAAATTGTTCCACTAATTTTTCTCAGGTCCTTAGAGACTTGTGATTGATTCTTGTGGATGGGTTCTTTTAATGGGGGACTGGTCAATCAGGCATATTGTGGAAAATTTTCGGAGGTGAGTTATGTTTCTCACTTCGTACTGATTCATTTATTTATTTTTGAAAACCTATCCATGAAGGGCTATCCAGATACTTTTATCTGTAAGATAATCAAACTCTGGCAAGCAAAGACCTTGAACCAGTCTTTCAGGAATCCTTTGCTTCTCAATACTATTGGCTGGCCAAATCTTCCTGTGTAAAAGAATTGCTGTGGCCATTCTTTTGGCATTTACTACACACAAAACATCTTTCCTGAAGCAGCAACAAGTCCTTAAGGTATTCTGCCTACAGCAACATAAAGGATATAAGGCTAACAGTCTCATTTTCCCTGTAAATATCTTGCTGAAACTACAGTGTTGCTATTTCAAGTATTTCTAACTCACTATTTTTGAATCAACATTGCCTCTCCACACCCCATGCTTGAAATAGTTTGAGTAGCTGTTGGTCTTTGCTTTTCTTCCCACATCTTGGTACAAAAGCCCTTTTAATGTAGCAGTCTTAGTTATACAGCACCTGAAAAACCACAAAATTCCCTCCTAAGCACTATTGCAGAGAATATTATCACAATAATTTTTACCTAAAAAAAAGTTCACTGTCCTCAGTTACGACCAAGCAGTACACTGAAATATTAAACAGGATTGCTCTCACAGCTGTGCATACAGCACTATGTAAGGCAATGGATTTAGCCATGCAAGAAACATTGTGGGTGGCTGTTGTTCTTAGGTAGAACAACAGACATCAGCCAGACTATCCCCATGGCTGGCACTGCAGTAGCATCAAAATATCCATCTTCTGACAGTTACCTAGCTGATTGGCCTGTGGACATTAATTTTCCTTCAGAAGAGCATTTCTTAGTTCTTACCACCCAAATCCCCTCCACCAGCCACATACATTTGAAGCAAACCTCACCCAACCTAAGGGCAACATATAGCTGAAACTTGTTTGTAGGTAGAAGTACAAGAACATATTTAAGTATTGAAGTTAGCTTGGAGACAGCCTTCTGCTGTCACCTGAGCCTTCAGCTACATCCATCTCTGCTCTTTGTGCTTTGCATCTGAACAGTCCTGCCTGTACACCTACACACACGCGCACACACACACAAACACACACACACACAGACACACACAGACACACACACACTCTCACAGAGTATTCTGTCTATTGTCTCAGTAAGCAGTACAAGTGACATAAAAGTCAGAGTCAGACTCAGACAGAAAGTGTATAATGAGACATGTTTTCCAAGTGCATATGATCAATACCTTACAATTTTTTAAGCTTTTTAAAAAAGGTGCTTAAATACATTGACAAAGATGGTAGTGTTCTAGTTTTCTACCCACAGGAAGAAATACTTGCTTTTTATTTTGCATTTGTATGGAAGATAAAAGTACTCTTAAGTTGCACAATATTGGCAATTTAAAAATAGTGAAACTAATATTTCACTTTTTACACGTAGATTCTTATGCCAAACAAAAATTTAAATGTCTGTGACATTTTTCTAACAGGAATTCTGTGACCCACCTTCACATACTTAAATTAAAAAAAAAAAAAAATTAAAAACTCAGTACAAGCCTGTAATTTGGAAAAACAGTCTTGAAAAGACTGAAAAGAAATTTTTAAAAAATTTCATACAAAGAACTGAATTTTGATTAAAACATGTTATCTTGTGTAATAATTTTGAGATGGAAAAACTGCAAGGAGTTCTGAGGTGTTCTACGTACCTAGCAAAACACATACCAAAATTTAGGTGGCCTCACAAATTTATCAACATTCACATTGTGGCTCAATTATTTTATTTTGATTTTGGTTTCTGATTACAAGTTATAATAATTTTTTTAAATAATCAAATTCCCAAATATCACCACAACATATCCTCACAACAACTAAGAGCCAACGGCTGGAAAGAAATCCAAACATTCGCAAGAAAATGCATCTTAAACTACTGTAGGGGAACACCTACTCTTTCTTACATGAAGGACCCAATTTGCTACACATGTCCAGCTGCGCTTTCCAAAAGATAAAATGGTATCCATTGTAGTTCCAGGAAAACTTATCTTGCATCTCAAAAATGTTTTAAAAACATAAATGTGAATCAGAGAAATTGCACATGAAGTGTCTCACTACAAGTGTGAAAATACTTTTTTTGGAAGCAACACACCAACAAAATTCAATAATATGAGAAGAAAGAGGACATTGCTAAACTCCCTGCCAAAACTCCCAAACAAAATAAACAAAACTTTAAAAAATCCAAACAAACCAACCAAAAAAAACCCTCCCAAAAGCCCCAAAACACCAAAAAGCACTCCAGAGAAAATGTCAGTTATGACCGAGGTAATTTTATTGCTCCCAAAATAATACTTACTGTAAATGCAGTCATAACAAGTTAGTTCATATAATACACCTAGTGTCACATTGCACTTTTGTTCAGAATACTGTGTTGCAATGAGCTGACAGAAAAAAGAATTTGGCTCAACATGTAAATCCTTCTACTTATTCTACCAAAAGTTTATTGTGTATCTTTTAATTTGTAATAATAATCTTTGATGATTATTATTGATAAAAGTGACTACCTGTTCCTTTGTTCCTTAAGAGCTTTTGAGGCTAGATTAGATCTTAGAACCTCTGAAAATTGCTGTTAGAGCACAAAACTCTCTCTCAGTCCCAGCTGGCACCTGGAGGAAGGAGTTATCAGAAGACAGGAAAAAAAAAGGAACAAAAAGGCAATTAGCTAATTTATGACCTTTCTGTAAGACTAACAGAAAAGACTCCACAGCACATATCTTCTTGAAACAAAAAACCAAGCTCTGTGCTGTTGTAAATGAGCACATCAAATGCAAGCAATGCAGAAGCAGGTCCAAAACATTGGTATGTTAATAAGGATGAAGACAAGCATGCACACTGCAAAGAAACACATTTTTCTCTTTTTAGTCAAATATTATGAACTTTGCTCTGTGGTCCTTCAGAAAGCTGAATATGAATAGAAAACACTACTTTTAGCAGTCAAATGTAGAACTCTGAAAGATAAGAATGAGTTAGCAAGAATAATAGGAAGATAAGGAAATATTTGTGCAGTTTATATCTTGCAAATAGACATGTTGCCTACATAATACCAAATTTAAAAAAGGCTTATGCTGCCAAACAGTATTAATGGAGCATTTATTTGGGCACCTGCTCTGGCCAGACTTGAGAGTCTACATATTTATTTTCCGACTACATATTTATTTATGTTGATTTATTTTTGCACTAAAAGAAATTCTGTGGCAAATGAATGTTTACACAGGGAATTGTGCTCTCCATTTTCAGCCATAAAATCTTAAAATCCCATAGATTTCATGTTTCCTGTTTATAAGGGTGAATCATAGAACTGGTTTTATTTTTCTAAAATTAGCTGAAATATAATTAAATTGTAACTTGAAAAAAAAACTTATCAGAGGGACAGATATTTGACAGCATGCAATATAAGCTGTCCTCACTCAAGATCCATCAAGCCTAGTATACTAGCACTAATCCTAATTTAAGATAATGTATTAATTAAAAAAGGAAGTATAAGGTCCTTATTTTCTGTAATGTCCTCCAGTTTCTATTTTAAGCAGTCAGTGATAGTCCTGACCTCTCCATATCCATCCTTTTCTGAAAAACTTGTGGTAATGAAGTCTATGATGTAATTATAGTGAGGTTTGTGGGAAGAGATTAAGTCTTCTACCAGGCCAAGCAGGTTTTTCCAAACAATATTGGAAAAAAAACCAAAAACCAACAACACCCCCCCTCCCCTACCACCAAAAAAAAAACCACCCAAAAATCCCACCAAACCAAAAAAACTCCCAGACATGAATTTTAGCACATGAGCCTTTTCCCCCCAAGTATAAAATAGAGATGACATTCTTCAAAGTTAAAAACAGTGCTTTGGGGTTTTACTAGACATATTAATTAGTCAGATCATAAAAAGTAAGTATGTGGTTCTTATGAGGCAGAAGAAGGGTTTTAGCAACGGGAGAGGTGATGATTCTGCCTAATGGTAAAGAAAAATATTAATGTGCAATACACCAAATACCTGCTCTGAGTATGTATGTATGTATGGCCAAACTTCGCTAACGAAGATTTGGGAATGGCTTTCCCCATGTCGGGGTGTGCTCTTCGAGCCTGCGCAGTGGATTTCTCAGGTGAGGCACAGCGTGCGCAGAACTGGCCCCACCGTTTTAGTCCTGAGGTCCATCTGCCACTGCAGAACGAGCTTGGACAGTGACAGTGAAGTCCTCAGGACTGCCTACAGCACCCGGTACTAACCGGGGCTGACCCTGCTGAGCATCTGAGATCTGACGGGATTGGATGGCAGGGAGGCATTGAACTGCCAGGGGACGGTCCCACTGAGACTCGAACTCACGACCTTGTGATCAGAGTCCGGAGTGCTCACCATTACACCACGGGACCGACCCTGTTCAGAGTCTATAACTTTCACTATTTGACAGTTACAGTTGTTAATTTCTTGGCTTATCCTTTGAAAGTGTTTAATGAACATTCATCTGAGGATTCAAACTGAAAGTTTACAAACACAATGACTGCTTCATGAAAAATATTATCATATAGAAAAGAGGATATTTTTATCTTGTGCTAATTGTCTTCAAGCTCTGTTTAGCAAGTGGTGATTAATAAGTTCAACGTCTGCATGAGGTGACTTTGGAGCACTGGATACTAATACCTTCTAATGCAAACACATGATAAAAACACATTGAAAGTCTTTTCACAGAACCACAGAAGATACTGAGTTGGAAGGGACCCACAAGAATCATCGAGTCCAACTCTAAGCCCTGCACAAGACCATCCCCAAAAATTACGCCATGTGCCTGTGAGTGTCATCCAAACACCTCTTGAACTCTGCCAGGCTTGGTGCTGGGACCACTTCCAGCACCCAGCCACTCTCTGGGTGAAGAACATTTCTCTAATATCCAACTTAAACCTTTCCTGACACAACTTCAGTCCATTTCCTTGGGTTCTGTCACTGGTCACCACAGAGAAGAGATGAGTGTCTGTCCCTCCTCTTCCCCTTACAAGGAAGTTGTAGATTGCAATGAGGTCTCCCCTCAGTATACTCTTCTCCAGGCTGAGCAGAGCAAGTGACCTCAGCTGCTCCTTATACACCTTCTCCTCAAGGCCCTTCACCATCTTCGTTGCCCTCCTTTGGATGCTCTCTAATGGTTTAATAACTTTCTTATATTACAGTGCCCAAAACTGCACCCAATACTCCAGGTGAGGCTGCCCCAGTGCAGAGCAGAGCAGGACAATCCCCTCCCTTGACCAGCTGGTGTTGCTGTGCCTGATGCCCTCCAGGACAGGGTTGGGACTCCTGGCTGCCAGGGCACTGCTGACTTGTACTGAACTTGCCATCAACTGGGACCACCATATCCTTTTCTGCGGCACTGCTTTCCACCATTTCATTCCCCAGTCTGTACGAACATCGAGGGTTGCCCCATCCCAAGTGCAAAATCCGGCAACTGCCCTTGTTGAACTTCATATGATTGGTGATTGCTCAATCCTTTAATTTTTCCAGGTCTCATTGTAGGACCTCTCTGCCTTCACGGTAGTCAGCAGCTCCTCCCAGTTTAATATCATCTGTAAACTTGCTCAGCATCCCTTCCAGTGCTGTTTCCAAGTCATTTATGAAGATGTTGAAGAGTACAGTGCCTAAGATGGAGCCCTGTGGAACTCCACTAGCGACAGTCACCACTCTGATGTTCCACCATTCACTATTACCCTCTGTGCTCAACCTGTGAGCCAATTGCTCACCCACCACATGATGTGTTTATCCAGCTGTGGGCTGGACATTTTGTCCAGAAGGATCACATGAGAGACAGTATTTAAGGTTTTACTGAAATAAAATAAACACATTAACTGGATTCCCTTGATCACCTAGGTGTGTTACCTTGTCATAGAAGAAAATCAGATTGGCTAAGCAGGAGTTTCCTCTCATGAAGCTGTGCTGGCTGTGACCTATGACTGCACTGTCTTTCAAGTGTTTTTCAATAACTTCCAGAATAATGTTCTCCATAAGTTTACCATGCACTGAAATGAAAGTGACAATCCTATAGTTTCCTTCTTGTCTGTCTTGAAAATCAGGATAATGTTAGCCAGCTTCCAGTCACCTGGCACCTCTTTAGACTCTCAGGACTGTTCAAAAATCATTGAGAGAGGTTTTGTGACGACGTGAGCCAACTCTTTGGGGCTTCTGGAATGAATCCCACCAGGCCTTATAGATGCTGTCACGACCCACTCCGGAGAAGGGGACGGGGGTAATCTAGTTTGTTTTTAATCATTCCCTTTGGAGTGCATTAAAGTGAAACGACACTATATAATCGGTGTTTATTTAAAAATTCCGTATAGTGTGACGTAGAAAATAACCTTAGTGGGGGGGAAAAGATGCATAGGGGGAAGAAAGACAGGAGAAGAGTCCAGAACAGCAAGGAAAAAGAAGAGATGAGAGAAGGTGAGAATGGAAATGTTACATAGTCACCGCCCTAGGGATCCAGCGTTGAATCTCAGCAGTCCTGCAGGCAGCAGGGGTGAAGAACAGAAACCAAATTCCCAAAGTCACCAGTCCATTTTTATACCCTCAACCTGCCTTTTGCACCTCCCCTGAGGCAGGGGGTTGTTTTCCATGAAGCAGTGTCACCAGCTGGGCTGTGAACCCCCAAATTCTCCGGAGGGCAGGGCAATGGCTCTTCTTGCCTCTTCAGGCTCGACACCTTTAGCACTGGAGGAAGGGATGGGCCCAACTGCCCATCAGGGGTATAATGCAAAAGTCAAAAGCCTGCAAAGTCTCTTAGAATGCATAAATCATTAACCATTTCAGTCTCTGACAGATACGTAGGAATCCAGATGGAGCAGCAGATCTGACACAATTTCAGGGTCAGCTGGGAGTTGATCATTCTCACAGTGATGGTCCCTCAGTTCAGGGCACTGAGACCACCTTGGTGCATCATCCGTTTTGGAGACAGAGGAAAAAAAGCGTTAAACACCTCTGCCTTTTCTTTATCCCTGTTAGTAAAGTGACCATCCCAATCCCATAATAAGCTGATGGCATTTCTATATTGCCTATTGCCAACAATATATTTAAAAAAACCTCTTTTTATTGTCCCCCCACATTTCTGGGCACATTTATCTCCAGCTGAGCTTTGGTCTCATAAATTTTCTCTCGCTCCACCAGTAAGCAGCATCTCTGAATTGTTCCCATGTCGCTTGACCTTTTTTCCACTGGGCATACACCTTCCTTTTTTGCCTTAGCTCAAAGGGAGCACCCTAATCAGCCAAGTTGGCCTACTTCACCTTCTTGACTTCTGATATTTGAGAATTGTTGCTTCTGTGCCTTTAGCAGGTGATGTTTGAAAAGTGATCAGTAGTGATGGAACCCAGCACCTGCTAAAACATGTTCTCAGGAGACCCTACTTATTAATTCCCTGAGCAGCCTGAACTCTGCACTCCTCATGTCCAGAACTGAGGCTTTGCTGGCACTTTTCCTCCTGTCAAAAGAGATTTTAAACTTGATCACTTTGTGGTCACTGTGGCCAAGGGGCTACCAATCTCCACTTCACTCATGAGATCAACTCTGTTAACAAGAAGCAGATCAAGGAGGGCATCTTTTCAAGTCAGCTCCCTTAGGACCTGTTCCATAAAGTTATCATCCAGTCTTTTTAGGAATTTTCTGGTTTGGGTTGAACCAGCTGTGTGATGCTCCCAGTTAACTTGCTAACTGGGCTAGAAAATTCCTTAAAAACCTGTATGACAACCTGTATGGTGTCATGCTGTAATGGCTCTGAGGATGTGTTTTCTGAAGAGTGCTTGTCCATTTGTTTATTTCTCATCACACATCAAAGCTGTTCCACAACTCACAATATTCCTTGTAATCCCTCAGTTTACATATTATTGCAGTCGTCTAGACTTTCTGAGGTGCATGACAGCAACACCTCACAGAATTTGAAATTCAGATATTGCATATTCCAAAACAGTGACTGCATTCTTCAGGAATTTAGACAACCAGTGGGGACCATCTCCAGCTGCCCTTCCAGGAGAAGCTGTGAATCTCCAACACTGCCAAGAGCCTGGAGTCTAAGCCTAACAATAAATTACCTTGAAATAAGGTCCAAGATATTTCACTGATTGCAGTGGTTGGTGAGTCAATGGAATGATTGAAATAAAGATGTGTCTGATCCTACTTGACTCAAGGTGTTTCAGCTGCGTATGGATAACTTTGCTAGTTGGCAGTTCACTCAAGAGAGTATGAAAATCATACAGGACATACTGGATGAACCCAACACCTTGCTTGTAATATAGAGTCATAGAATCATAGAATCATTACAGTTGGAAAAGACTTTCAAGATCACCCAACCTCTGACCAAACACCACCTTGCCAACTAGACCACAGCACTAAGTGCAATGCCCAGTTGTTTCTTGAACACTTCCAGAGATGGTGACTTCACCACTACCCTGGGAAGCTCCTTCCAATGCTTAAACACTCTTGCAATGAAGAAATTCTTTCCAATGTCCAGCCTGGCATAGATTAAGGCCAGCCCTTTCAGAACAGCACTCACCTATCACTTAGGACTGACTGACCCATGTTCATTTGCTATTCACAAGGGAACCCACCTTCACTTTGGCCTTCAAAGCTCTTGCTTGAATATTTGCTACCATCAAGATCGGCACATATGGTGGTTCCTCCCAGGCCCAAATCCCAGGCCTCTGAGTGCATCACAGAGGCTCTGCTACTCTTCATGGCTAAGTTCCCGCAGGCCTGGTGGGGATTAAGTCATCATTATGGTCCGTTCTGATATGCTGGGACTCTACCTGCAGACAGCTGACTGTGGCAAGGCACTTTTATTTATAAAAAGATATATCTTAGACTATAAATTTTCTTATTCCTTGGTAATGAGTAATGCAAAAAGCCACTTATGTGAATAAGCTATGATATGCTATGGATAGTTTATTCATGTTGATCACAATAGCTGTCATTTACAAGATGCTTTTGTTTGTTTTTTCCTAAGAACAGCCTCATAATTACAGCCTTAATATATGTGCATTCAAGTAAGCTGAACTTTAAAACTTCAGAATTTATAATTAAAAATTACTTTTATCACCTGGGAGAAACCTGGATCCATTTTATGTCGTTATACACTTAAAGCAAAGTGTACTAATGTAAAATGTAATACCTCTGAACATTTTTGCTAGAAGGAATATGAAATATTTGTTTTCTTTTCAGATCATATGTATCTCACATTTGCTTTTAAAAACTCATTTTAATTTCAAATGGATAAAATTAAATATCTATGGCTGCAAAAAAACACCAAACCAAACCTTTGCCGGCAAAAAATCTCCTTCAAAGTTTCAATATATGCCATTAGCACAAAATAAAATACTGATCTGCAGGATCAACTTTAGAAAAGATTTTACTCAGTAAAGCTAGCCCAGCTAAGTTCCAACAATATATAAATCATAGTTCACTTGCCCTCTGCGTTCATCTTGGATGTTATTAAAAGATGTCTGTCACATACAAAAGTGTATTAGCAACCTTGATATCAATAGACTACTTTTTTTACTGCAGTAGATGTATATGTGTATTTCAAGGAGGTGCCTTTTCTTTTAAATACAGTAATCACTTTCTACATTTCCCCAGAAAAGGCATGATAACCTCTGGTTCACCTGCTGCTAGTACCCTTTCTGCAAGCTTCATAGACAATTTCCTCTCTCCTCAAATGCTATGTGTAGTCAAAATCTTCTTTACTCCTCCAGATTTAGTACAAGGCAGATACATTTTTCCTATTAACTTTCAAAATATCTCACGCTATCATAAGCCAAACTCATTTGACACTGGGTAACTCTTATGTTAATTAGATGAGCAGTGAGTTTTATAAATTCTAAATTACAGATATAAATTAATTAATTGTGAAAACTGTCAGGAGCTGGCTCAGCAAAATCCCAAACCCTTCTATCCTAGAGACACAAGTCCAAGCTTTTGCTGACTGCCCTATCACACGCACAGACCTGATCTGTTTGATTGGCACATGAATGCTGACATTTTTGGGGAATTACAGCATTTATAGGTACTGCCCATGATAATTACAAATTGAATAATTCCCTCTTTTTCTGTACGTCTCATCTTCTATTAAACCAATTTCTATTTTCTTAGCTTTTCTTTTGCATGTGTGGGTAGTATGGAGTCCCCATCCATGTGACCAAGTCCCCCAAAAAGTGACTAAGGAGAATGATCGTGCTCTTTGCTGGGAGTTAATTATTTCTTCAGCCTTAGTTTGCAGAACTACATACCACACTAATTTTCCTTTGAGCTCATTATGTCCCTCAACTGAATATTCACTGCAGAAGCCAACCCTAACATTCATGTTATACAGCTGGTCCTTGGGTTACTTAGGCTTGCAATGGAATTACATACTGGTTACCAGTGGGCTTTGCACACCTGGGACAAAGTTGTCTAACAGGATGCCTTCAGTGAATATCCACTCCCATCTCTGTCCAAAGGCAAATGTCTCCTTTTATTCTCTGTTTCAATACAGAATAGAATCAGCTGAGCTCTCTGTGAGTGGAAAGCACTGGCTTTCAGTGGCATTTGATTTGGATTTATTGCAGTTGGCCACTCATACATCCCCAGAGCTTGATATTTTGGGGTTTTTTGTGAGGGTCTGTAAGGTTAATTGTTCACATCCCTACTGATCTGGAAGGTAAACCATAGTAAAAAATAGCAAAGTCTGTGCTTTAAAACACATGTCTATGCTAATATTTCTTAATTATTTTTTTCATTTTAAAATAAAGAAATGAGCCAGCAAATATAGCCTTCTTTATATCAGGCTGCAGCATTTTCTTCCATATAATGCATGCCTGAACTAGCGATGCTTTTATCAGGACCTGTAGAGCCAGAAGCAGATCTTGAAAGATCCATTTTGGAGAATGGTATTGCACTCATGATGTTTATGGGGAAGAGAGATGACAAAAAGAGAACATATTTTTGTATGATGTAAAGACAGGCTTGTGAGAAAAATCTTGGCTTAAGAATATGGGATTCACACCCTGGCTTTCACAGCAGAACTCAGCATGACTGGGCAAGACAATGAATGTCTCTACATACTTGTGTATATGTATGTGGTCTCTCTCTCACAGACACAAAACTTCTGTGTGTGTGTGTAATATGCGTCCGGACTTTAGAACATTTCTGCCAGAATTATAGTAAGACTGGGCAATGGAATCTCAGGAGGTTGGAAACCTTTCCTTTACTTTTAGAAACTTGGTTCTGCTTTGTACAGTAAAATCCACTGCACTTATGCAATGTTGAAAGATGTGCAACTATTCATGACAAAGCGGGATCCTATTCAAATTCTCTGATATGCAAGACTGCTGCAATAGGCTTTTTC
>JAJPCS010000069.1:3806106-3843917 GCA_021164005.1 Willisornis vidua nigrigula
TGGGTATGTTTTCTCCATGAAACACATTTGGGTCGTCACAGGAAGGGAACTGCTGAATATTTCCATTGCTCTTGGGGCAGGAACTTGTTCTGGCTCCACACAGTCTACAGCATGGAATTTGTGACATACTTCCCTAAAGGTGAACAGATTCTAAATTTATGAACAAACACAAGCAGAGGGGTGCATCTGACCATGACCAGGCTAGAACCAACAATCTGATCAATGCACTGTGGGTGGCTGCTTGCCATTGCACTGGCAGTTCATAGTGAACTAGCAGCTAATGAATGATCAGCAACCACATTTCAGTGACAGTGTATTTAACACCCACCAGTGGTCACCTTATCATACTCTCAGAAACTGTTCTTAACAGCCAATTTTGCAATACTTCTGCAGCACCTGTTAATAAAAAGATAGGAATTGTGAAAATGCACACACAACTTAACACTTAGATGAAAACGTGGTATAGATCAGAATTAATTGCACTGATAATTAAGAGATTTTACATAAAAATTCTCCTCTTGTGAGAATCCAACACTGAGTAACAGTCTGTAATGGGTGAGCCAAATAATACAACCATAGTTACTCTCTTTAATTAGTGCAAGGTCCAGAGCAAAAAAATGTCACATTCATAAGCATATTTTTACAAACAAACTAAAATTCAGAAGAGTTATTCATCATCAGTGCTATTAAACAACCTCTTTCTATTAAGGTGAATTATACACAATTCTTAACCTATAAAACTAGGGCTTTTTAGCATGGAGTTGTAACATGCCCTTATTACAAGACAACACCATCATTGCTGTTTTCTCAACTCTATGTGCCTGAGAACAGACTCTAGGAAACACTCCAGCTTCCCTTTGCATGAGGCTGAGATGATACTTTGACACCAGGATAATGATAAGCAATGTCTTTTTGGTGCTAGCTAGTTTGTTCTTGAACAGATGCTCATTTTCACAGAAATAACTGCATGGTATCACTACGAGAGGGTTCCAATTGTCTATTTGTATCTTATGCTAAGAGTTCTCCATTGCAGATCTTACTTTGAAGCTCAGGGGATTATTTATCTTGACATCAAAATACCTGAGTGGGACATTTGACAGTGAAATTTACAACCGTGCATGAGCAACTGATTGCTGCATAGGTAAGGCTCTGCAGCATTTAGTAACTGATATCCTGAAATGAGAAAAGGGGTCTTATGCTTAACTGTGTATGTTGTCAGGAGAGTATGACAGCAAAACTAAAGGAGTGAGCACTCAAATAATTATGCAAAATTTAATGGTCCGCAACTATCCCAAACCACCACATACTGGACAGTCTAGCCAGTTAGATGTGGGAATGATGTTAACAGAGAGGCCAGAAATAAGCAGGAACTTGCCTTTGGTAACTGCTCAGAGAAGGGCATTACTTTTAGTTTTTCCATCAAAGCTGGTGTCTTCCAATGTTTGTTTTATTTTGAGGGTTGGGAGCATGTTTATTTTCTTCATTGAGTAATTAAGGGATTTTTGAAGTCTCAGTTAAAACTTCCAAGAACTTTCTTGTCTCCACAGGTTGATTTTACCTGAGGACAGTCCTAGATACTGTGACAATCCCTTTAATTAGAAAGAGAATTTTTAAAAGAGTCTTTCTTTTTTTTTTATGACCATGCTATAATATACAATGTCCAATAATTGGAATGCAATGCTCTGTAGGCCAGACAAAAATCTGAAATGAGATTCCTTGATTCCTTGTCTTTTTAATTTTCCTTGTTTCCTGCATGGTTTACTAGGTAAATTATAAGCATTTGTTCCCAACAGTTGCAGTAAAACATTTAGGATGCCCTAAGAGAAAAGAACTACCAAAAATTCACATTATAGAAGTCTTTGATTACAGATAATAGATAAAAATTATAAATTATGATGTACCTAATAAAGATTTTATGGGTTGTGGTTTATTATATCACGTAGCCCTTTTACCCCACTGGGAGTAGGATTTCATACTAAAAGCAGGAATGATGACACAGCATCATTACAGTGGTAATAGCTCACTTTCCCATAAAAACTACAAATTCATAATGGATGTTAATTACAGCATAAATTAATGGAAAAATGGCTGTCAGCTAAACTCTGGTTAATGAATTAAAAGGTCATGAGATCTTTGACAGTGTGAAAAGAAAATGCTGTCACAAAGGTTCCACGACATCTCTGAAATTCACTTTAGCCAGCAGATACTAACAGAAGCACGTGGAGGAAGTAAAGAAGTGAGGCTGGTTAGAACAGCAAGCTGTGGAAACAACTACATGCTAATGAATTCAACTGGAAACAACACTGAGGAGCAGCTCCTTATACTGAATCATACTCAAACCATTTCCCTTTCCCAGAAAGAGGAGAGGAGACAGAAGAGGTGAGGAAAGGTACTCATTGTCCAAAGTTTAGCAAGTAACTTCCATTATTCCTGGCAAAATCTGAAAAAAATGTTCAAACCTGGATATCTAAAATTAAACTCCCAAAATTATCTTTAGAGAATTAAGTGCAATGTCACATTTCTGTAACCTCCCTGTAGGTGCATCGTTCTACTCAGCCATGCGGTATGTGATATGTACAGAAATTTGCAAAGGTGAGGGCTTTAGCAAATAGACATGACTCCTTCAGAAACTCAGTGAAACATCTTCCAATACAATTAATGCACAAAATAAAACACTGTATAGGGTTATGAAAAATCTCTCCCCTTACAGGGGGAGAGTACCTGACAGCCACGTCTCCTACTCAAGTCACAAAGTTCAACATCTAATTTGATGCACAATTATGTCCTAAGTAAGATAAGAATCCTGGACACCATTATAGTAGTTTATTTTAGTTGTTTACACATTTCAGTTATTTTCCTGTGGTTTGACCTGGCCAGTCCTAAATTGCCAGTTTGAATGCAAAACTGTATGACACCAAAAGATCATTCCAGGGATATTTCTAAGTCGGCACTGATTAGTGTGTAACTAGGATTGTATTTCGATTTTCTGTTTCATTTAGAGAAGTGGGAAACAAAGACAGAGTTTCACTAATTCCTACACTAGGCAGCTGGAGACCAGCATAACTCAAGGTAAATCAGTGGAAATACTCCAAACTAAAGAGGATTCATAGAGGCAAAGCAGTCCCTCCCAATGGTTGCACTGCCTTGTCTTGCTCCATTAATACCTTGTTCCCATCAGAAAGGGATCCTGTGAAGATGCTGATATATGTTATCCAGAAAAACTGTCAGTGGGACCTGTATTAAAGGGTTCTTGCCCCTTCCCAGGACTCACTTTGAAAAATCTCGTTTCTCTTTCCTCCATGATGCTATCAGTTTACAACCCTCAGTGTTAGTGCAGGAGCTTATTACCACCATAAATAAAATTAGGGGCTCAGTTAAAAATCACACAAAGTTATGAATATAAGCTATTTATAGGCATGACCTTTTAATCCAGAGAATTGAATGGCTTCTTTTCAATAAGTGTAAATTACCTCAAAGTGGTATAACATTTATACCAAAACACTGCCAGTGAAGGCATCTAGGGTGCAGTTTCTGAGATGCTGGTCTGAGATGAGTTTCCTGTGTGACAAAGGGGAACGGTGTTAGCGTCCAGTCAAAGGCTCAGGAGACACACCCTCCCACACCCCCTCTCCTCCTCCCCCTCCCCTCCCGCCTAAGCAGAGAATGGGAATCTGTGGTGACTTGAGAAAGAAAAAGGGAGGAGATCAGCCAATTTTAAAAGGTAAAACAGATATAAGGAAGTTGTGATGCAAACTCCCTGCTTAAGTGGAAGAGACTGGAAGCTGAAAAACTTCTTCCACTGTTTCACTGTTATTTTGAGGGTTTTTTGACAAAGCAGATTCTACAGACTTAGTGGTTCAATTCAGCAGTTGCCAGATGAAGCTATAGCTGAGGCTGCTGTATCCTGCTAGATCAGAGGCAAATACCCCCTTGGCCCAACAAAACTGTTTGCACTGTGAGCTTCTGTGTTTCTGGAGTTTGCTATAACTGTCAGTTGACCTTTAAATATCACAAGAGTCACAGGCCAGAATTTTCACAGGTATTCTTAATTCTGCAGCTGTGGAGCTGGACAGCAAATCTTTATAGCTTGGAATATTCCACAGTACAAACACACACTCAAGTTTCATTCTTACTTCAAAGTTATGTCACAATGTATTCATGTGACTGCAGACTTGTTTGTGGGATCAACAACTCTGAGAGGAACTGTTTATGACAATAAAGAGATTCCTTGTCACCTTTTGAACCTTGACCCTTGAGCAGAGAAAACTAAAACGCTGGAGGAGAAATGTTTGGGGTGTTGTTTGTTTGTTTGTTTTTACTATTATCCTTAAATTCAAGTGTCTGTTTTCTCTGGTTTGTTGTGAAGGTTGTGAGACTCTGAGAAAATGTTCTGTCCAAGGCAAAACAAAGAAACCACATGGACTTTTTCTGTAAGAAGCACTTTATTTCCCCCAAAAATTCTCCCTCTAGAATGTCCATTCCAGAGGCCTAGATGGCCTTCTGTGCTGTGGAAGAAGTGACAGGATCTGAGAACATAGCATGATTTGGTGCTCAGCATCATTACTTTCAGAAGCTGATTGTGCTCTCTAGCTGCATACAACCCACTCCAGAGCTAGCCATGTTACAGCCACTTTCACTCCCAACTATATTCCTCTCTTTGCTTGCTACAGAGAATGGTTTTAGTTTTCAGTCTTGTTGAGTCTGTTAAATCTTGATCACTATCAATTTAATTCCTTGATGGGCCAATCTGTAATGAACTCTGGTTCCTATTGCTGGATGGCATTTTCTTCATCAAGGAATAGCTCTCCTTGATAGTCAGTTTCAAGCAATGATACTTTCTTGGCATGGGTCATTCCAGTCCAATTTCAGCTTAGCTTCCAGGGTTGTGTTGAGGAGGTTTACTCACTGGAAGGCTCAAGTAGAAACTGGAGGAGGACAAGAAAAAAATCTTACGCATTTAAACCACTTTCTGTGCAAATTGTTGTGCAAAGATTTCTGAAAACAACCATAGAAAATACAACTTCAGGGCAAGAGTTTACTGATCTGAAAGCAATTGCCATATGTTAACAGGCCCAATGTCCTTTAGAGAGTCCTTTTGATTATGAAACTCAACCTCTAATATTCTTCTGTTCAAAAAGATTGTGTTAATTTATAGGGCCTGTGAAGATTACAAGAAATAATAACCTTAAAATAAAAAAGGAACAATGATTGAAGAAAATAAAACTTTTTACCTCCTGTATGATAATTTGTAGCACATTGTTCTCAAGTTTTACAAAACACTTCAGAAACACCAGATTGTTCCCATTTCAATTTAGACTTTTAGGATTTGGGTTACACTGTTAAATTCAAAGGTGTACCTCCCTGGATTGTAGCACATTCACAGACTAGACGAGAGCAGGCTAGACAAGATTAGAATAGAATATTTCAGTGGAAAAGGACCTACAATGACCATCTAGGCCAATTGCCGATACTGTGGTACTGACTGTAATAAACCAAATTCAGCTAAGTTATTCAGCTAAATAAATAATATTGAATCATTAAAGGTCTTAAAAAAACTCAAGGTCTCTCAAATGACCCTTCTGCAAAGTTAAAAATACTTTTTAAAAAGGTCACAGCTTTGTCTTGTACAAGAAAACAATTGGATGCTTTTAATTTCCATCTATGAAGCATAGACAAGCTATACTTCATCTGGCATGATTTTACAGCCAGCCAGAGTAACTTGCTAAGATGGTTTCTGTGATGCAGGGGTATTTATCACAAGCTCATTCTATGAAGAAAGAGAGGACTGTGTCAGAACAGCATGAAAATGCTCTCATCAGGCACAGAATGCCAGCTACCATAAAAACTGTTTAAAGATAGCCCTACATAACCTGAAATTGCTCACTTCTGATCCAAACATACAAAGCTCAACACACCTAAAGCCCACAATCATCATACCACATGCCCTTGCTCCATGCAGCTTCCATGCCTCCCACCCTTTACAACATCAGTAATACGCAAATCCCTGAAAGAAAGTACCAGGGTACTTTACTACCCTGCTTAACTTTCTTCAATGCTTTCCTCTATCATGTTGCCATTTCTGTTAATTTTCACAGAAACATCGGTTTTACAAAAACATAAGCAAAGAGTGATAATAAACATGGGCTCAGAGAAATCACAGAAAAAAACCCAGATGTGTTTGTTATAAACACTTGCCTGACCAGCTTCACCTTTTCCTGCAGCTAACTTTTAATACAGGATTCAAGGATTTAACAAAGAAGTCAGGAAAACAAATACATTTATGTGAGTGTCTCTGGTGCACTCCACAGTAGGAGCAAGGGGAGGTGTGGTGTGTGCTGCAGTTCTATCTCATTTGCTGAGTCAGGGTGTTGGCAGGGCACCTTCAGTCATGCGCATGCATCTTGAAATTTGGGACGGCACTTTGCACCCGCCTCAGACTAATGTGGAGGGAGTCACTCCTGATGTACAACAGTGTAAGAGTGAGTAGACAACAGGGTTGCTTTGGTTTGTGCCCAAAACTGCACAGGGACTGCAAGAAGATAGGCAGTATTCCCTTCATTCTCTTGAGTCAGGGCCTTGGAGGCATGTGAACAGTTGATACTATGAACAAAGTCCTCAAAAAACTTCTTTGGGCACATGCTTCCAGATTCAGTCTGGGTCATCTCTGCCTTTTCACTTCATATCCTGTGACTTGCTCTTGCCTGCTTTCAGAAGAGATTTTAAGTCACCTACTTGTAAAGATCATTTTGTTTTCCTATACCAACCTTTACTGGCCTTTGCTTACAGAATTTCAATTGGTACAAAAGAAAATTGAAGAATGCTTTCTAAACCTATAGAAGGTTTTCCAGATCCAGAAGCCAAAGGACAAATATTCCAGTGCATAAGCAGTGCAGGGTGAACACAACAAACTCTACTGGTCTTTTCATGCCTTCTGGTCAAATTTGCAGCAGGAGGGTGTGACAGGGCATGTATTTTGCTGTTAGTTCCGTAGCAAATGCACCTGGAAAGGAATAACTCTAGGCATAACCACAGGCTGGGGCCTGACCTGTTGGAGAGTAGCTCTGTGCAGAAGGACTTGGGTATCCTGGTGGGTGACAATAAGCTGTCCAGGAGCCATCTGTGTGCCCTTGTGGCTGAGAAGGCCAGTGGTATCCTGGAGTGCCTTAGGAAGAGCACTGCCCGCAGGTCGAGGAAGGTGATCCTGCCCCTCTACTCAGCCCTGGTGAGGCACATCCAGAGTACTGTGTTCAGTTCTGGGCTCCTCAGTATAAAGGACACAGGGAAATTCAAAAGAGGGCTGTGGAAGTAATTATAGGACTGGATCGTCTCTCTTATAAGGAAAGACTGAAACAGTTTGCCCTATTCAACCTGGAGAAGAGACAACTGAGAGCACACCTTATCAATGTAAACAGGTATATGACGGGAGGATGTCAGGAGACTTTTCTTGGTGGTGTCAAGCAGTAGGACAAGAGGCAATGGGAAATTATGCACAGGAAGTTCCACTTGAACATGAAGAAAAATTTCTTTATTGTGCGGGTGATTGTGCACTGTAACAGATTGCCCAAAGAGGTTGTGGAGTCTCCCTCACTGGCGATATTCAAGAACTACCTCTATGTAATCCTGTGCAATGTGCTCTAGGACAATCCTGCTTGAGCAGGGAGGTTGGACCAGATGATCCTTCCAACCTGACCTGCTCTGCAGTTCTGTGATTCTGTGAATCTGTACCTGGGTAGTTCTGGGCTGCTAAGTGAGCTTTGAAAGCAAAAAATCCACCAATCAAACCCACAGGCTATTATGGTTATGCCAGAAACCCAAGTCTGGGAGACTCATTGAACCTCTGCCAAGATTAGCCACTAGACAGTGACAAAATCCTCACAGCACAAATTGAAATTAGTACAAGCAAACGGGATCTCTTTATCATCAAGCATCCGTTTGCAGTCTATTTTAATCATGGTACATTCTGGCTTCCAAAGAATGGAACCTGAGGGCACAGCTGTGTGCTATGAATTTAAGAACAGATGCAAACTGATGCCCGATGGGCATGAACATGTTGGTAACCTTCAGTTCAGATAGGGAAATGAAACCAAATACAAAGGGATTAGCAAGAAGACAAGTGATTTATTCCTCTGCAAGCAAAACAGAAACCATTGTGCATTCACTAGAAAAAGTACAGAAAAGATTGTGGGGCTTGACTCCTCACCTCATGCCAACAGCCTTAAGACATTATAGAAACCTGGCAAACTTGACTTCTCCACTTACGCTGAGCAAGACACATTTCCATAGGGAGGGAGCTGCATTGTGCTGGTGACAGGATGACAAAATATACTGCACTGATTTTAAATGGAGTTCTTGGCATTCTATAAAGCTGTATCCTGGATTATCACGGCAGCTTGTTCCTGTAGCTATAGCCTGGATTGTATTCTGCCTCCTCTCTCCAGAATGTGTCCAGAGAAGGGGAACAAAACTGATGAAGGACTGGAACACCATCATATGAGCAGTGCTAGAGGGATCTGTGGGCATTTGGCCTGGAGAAAAGGAGACTCAGGGGAGACCTTTTCACTCTCTAGTACTGTGTGAAAGGAGGTTGTACTGAGGTAGAGGCCAGCTTCTTCTCCTAGGAAACAAGTGACTGTATAAGAAGCAATGACCTCAAGTTGTACCAGGGGAGTCTTAGAATAGATACTAATTTTTAATTTTTTTTTTAATGGAAACGGTTGTAAAGCATTGGAACAAACTTTCCAAGAAAATGGTGGATTCACCATCCCCGGAAGTGTTCAAAAATGTGTGGGTATGGCACTTGGACACATGGTTTAATGGTGAACATGGTGGTGATGCTAGGTTGACAGTTAGACTTGATCTTGTGCTTTACAGGAGCAGGCATTACATTTTGAAGAGACTGATGGGAAGGCAGAAGTTCTTTAGACAGCCATGGTGAGAAATCTGCTTGCACTCCTGAGAACAGCCATTTTGCAAAAGACACATTAGTAGTTACTTTTTTGGCAACAGACACAAGCAATGGGAAGAGAATTAGAGTCATTCTGTTGTGAAGTCAGTCCTATGAAACTTCACCAAGCATGAGGGTTGAGTGATTTGACATGTTCTGGTAATCACAGAATCATAGAATAGTTAAGGTTGACAGAGACTTTTAAGGTCATAGAATCACAGAATGGTTTCGGTTGAAAGGCACCTTAGAGATCGTCTCATTCCAACTCTGCTACCATGGGCAGGGACACCTTCTATACACTAGGTTGCTCAAAGCTCCATCCAACCCTGCCTTCAAGATTTCCAGGGATGGGGCACCCACTCTGTCTCTGGGTAACATCTTCCAGTGACTCACCAACCTCACACTAATGCCCACAGTGAACTGAATTGCTTTTGCTCTCCCACCAGTATTGTGTGCAAAACAATGAACAATGGGGTTTTTTGTGGCATTGTATTTCACAGCTAAACTGTCCATGTGTAGAAGCCTTTCCTCTCATTTCAGCCATCCTTTATGGTTTAGACTTTAATGTCTAGTAAGGGTTGAGCTGAAATATCAGCCTTTTCCTGAAAAGGACAGTAATAATACTTTAACAAGACTCCTTCTATTGCCATGGATCCATTGATCCACCCAAAACCTACTGCAAAGTGAGGGTTTTAACTAGTTTTTCAGTCAGTTCTTGAAGTTACAGGAAAAGGAGAGATGAGAGAAGAGAGGCAGCAAGGAAACATGGCTAGGAGTTGCATCTAGCACTGACCTCCCAGATTTTGGATGGCTTTAGAAGAACGTAAAGATATGGAGGCATAAATATCCAGAGCTGCTGAGTTAAGATAGAATTTGAAGACTTTGGACAAGTGTAATTGGATAACACTAGACGTTGGAGACAACAGCCTAAATGCCATCTGAACATCTTGGTTGTCCATATGCAAATGCTGCTTGTGAAAGGCCCAGTCTACTTCAGCAATGAATTGAGACCTTCATCTGAAAGGCTTTTCCACCTCTTTCCAACCTCTCTGTTTGCTAGACCACCTGGAGACCTACCGATATGGTTAGAAGGGGAGGCCACTCACAGAGACAGACAGGACCAATATACCATCCCTGCAAACATTATCTTATAACTGGGGCTAGCCATGCAGCACAGCCATTCCAAAGAGGACTTGAAGATGGGTAGGTTGACTGGGCATGCAGAGATCATAGCTGACTTAATTTGGAGATAATGCAGCCTAAACCTTGTTGTTCATTGTAATGACTGGCCCAACATGCCTCTTGTATCATTGCCCTTGGAAAACAGTGGCAGAAAGATCTTCATAAAAGTGCCAGCAATGAAAAAAAAAGTTTTAACACATTTAAAATAACAAAAGAAGAAAGAAAAAAAATATTTCTGCATAGTGGAAATTCAAATGTAGTCAAAGTCATTGGAGCAGCTTCAGAAGAGACTGTAAGTGGCATTCTTTTGTTTGTTTCTCCCTCCTGAACTTATGATGGCCCCTACTTGAAATAATTTTTACCCTTGCATGCCATTTTTTGCCCTTATAGGCCCTATGGGTTTACTCCTGATTTACAATGGTGAGAGATCAGTTTCCACAATTTGCTTTCACAAGTTGCACAAATATTGCAAGTTGCTTTTCGACTTGCTAGTAAACTTGGACACTGCTGTCATGACATTACTGAACAGTAAAAACGCTACATACATCTTGGTCACTGACCTCATGCCAGGCTGGGAGTTAAACCTATTCACCTATTTCCTCAGCACTGCTATGACAATATTCATGCTCCAAGCTCAACACAATTCTCCTGCAAATGGCATTAAAAATTCAATTTTTCTGACTCACTGTGAATGAGTATGAGCAGGATACACTACTCATTGGTAGCTGGACACCTGGAAGGCTTAGCTCAGACAAAATAAGAATGGAGAAGTTCAAAAAAGGAAGACAGATCAAGTTATAGATTGGATGTGACTGAAATTCCTATTCTTATGTCTCATAGAGATCAATCTCAGATATTTGTCAGTTAATTTTCTGTCTACTGCAAGTTGTCTGCTATATTATCTCATCCTGATAGAGACTAGAATAATACCCAAAGTATAGCATCTAATATCCTTTTGAGAATTCCCATCATAATTAATTATTACCTTTCTAGCTGTTCCTGTAATTAATGTAAACTAATAATGCTTCTTTGAATTTAACTAAAACCTTGGCTTCAAAATCTTCCCTTTGCAGTGGATTCCACAGTTTCACATGTTGGGAAACTGTCATCTTTAATTTCTACTACTTCCTCTGAATTCTTATATTCCAAAGCAGCAGTGTCTATTTTTTCCATGTTTCAGTCACTCAGTTTTATATTTTTTTATCATCTCCTGTCTATCCTATCACAAACCAGAGTCAGATGCAAGAGCAGTCACTCAAAGAATACAGTAATTTAATTTCTGCATAAAACAGGAAAAGTTAAAGTCTGCTTTAACTTGATCTAAAAAAAACAGGTGCTTCTGTAAACCTCTGCACTTTCTGCCCTTTTTCTGTATTCTAGGAAATTCCTGCACATTCACTCTCTGCATGGCTAATAGCTAATCTCTCCCCTACTGAATACCTGAGCAAAATCACTGGATAATGCTCACTTTTACTGGCTGAGGGCCTGGTTTATAGGAATTTATCTCCATGAGCTTTTCATAAAATTTGGATTAAATAAAATTTTCCTTCTGTCTTCATTGCATTTATACCCTGCTCTTTATTTCAGTTTACCTTCATTCTGAGTAAAAGTGTGCACACCAGTATTGAATTCTGTATAGTAAATGTATTTCAAAAATTAATTCAGATCCTATTGTCTGAATGTCCCCATGAAGCAGATTCCAGAATAAGTACATGATACATTTATTAAAAAATTTAAAATTACTGGATGCTTTTATCATTTATATCCATCACCCAGAGGCAGTCATTAAAAAAAAATAAATCCCACAACCCTGAACATTTCATAGCTTTAATACCTTGAATTATTTAAAGATCAATTCTGCTCTTTCTGAACTCTAAGAGTGCTGCTCCCCCAACCTGAGCAACAGACTTCTTGCTGGGGATCACCCTGCAGTGGTACAGACACTGCTGAGACACTTCTGACTTGCCAGTCTCCTACCAAGTGCTGGCATGTGCTTTTGTCTGATTTCTGCCATCACCCCTGCCTGTCCTACTCACCTGGAAAAGCAGGTTTCTTCCCAAGTTGTTTTAGTGTTATAGATAAGGAACCTGAGGGCCCTAATCCAGCACTGGCACACATCATCATCTCAGAAGATCAGTGATGTTATGCCCCTATCTTCTCCCAAATTCGTACCAAAGCTATTGAGGTTCAAAAACCCTGTGTTCTTTAGGAGACTGTAACTGCAAACAGATGGTGTCCAGCCATCCCACTGTCCTTAAAAGCTGCTATCATGATGAGACCCACAGACTGGCTCTCTCAGTAGCAGCTGTTTTTCTGCTGCTTGCAGATTTCAGCACCTTCATTTGCGACAGAATGACTTTTATGTAGCAGCATCCTTTAACTGGAACAAAAACAATCATTTGAAGATGGCAACAGCAATAAAATGAAATGTTTCCATAGAAGGCACTATGCAATTATTTCTTGCTAGTGCTAAAATCATGGGCACAATGCTCCTATAGAAGATTTTCCATCCAATTTGTATTGTGACAGACATGATTAGGAGGTGGACAAAATCAAGACATCACAGTGTATAAGTCAGAGCACAGAAAGAAGGGTTTAACTCTTGTAATAACAAAATCAGCAGCAATGTTTTTGGTAATACAAATTCACTTTCAAAATTTTCCCTTCAAACTCTGCCAGCAAAACCAGTGGCCATTAAAAGACTGCAGAAACAATTTGGCATGTCTTAGGGAGGTAGCTAATTTAGTTTTAATGAACAGCCAATAAAAGAAGCTACTAATGTCATAGATAACAAGGCGGCGGGAGGGAGAAAACAGTTGAATTATAGTCATTAATCTTTCTGATATGATACTTATTCCCACATCCACTAAAATAAACAGCAGACACCCAAGTGGCCTCAGTGAGTAGAAATTTTAAGAAGTAAAATACAAAGAAACCCAGAATGCAAAATGGTAGCTTGAAATTTCTTGCTTCTGTTTCAGATATGAACAGTGTGTCAGAAAACCCCTGTTTTTCACATCTTTGTCAGTTGGTAAAGGAGCACACTTGCCATTACCTCTTCCTACAGATCCTGCCTTGGGTAATACTAATGTGCTCAGTATGGGCAGCAGGAATGTATAATGAGTTCTCTGTTTAATTAACATCAATAAAAAAAAAGGTCAAAAAATAATTCAGAAAAAAATTTGGTGTCCATCAAAACCAAATGGGAGCTCAGGATTTGAAAAGACACAAAAAAGTGTAAAGGATGTGATATTGTAACTTATTACAGTAATGCAACAATACTTTCCTCTGAAAGAGCCCCCGACTTTATCACAAAGTCACATCAGAATCACAAGCATTTAGCCCTTGGAGAATATCGGCTTCCTTTCTTAACAATGGTGCAAACTTATCTGGATTGACAGCTCCAGGACCTGGCCCATACAATTCAGCTACGCAACAGGAACAGTGCTGTCAGAATGAGATGACTTTAGCTCTGTTCCCCAGAACATCTGTGAAAGGACAGTTTTGTCTTTCTGCCTTTTAATGAGTTCAGTCAGGCTCAGTCTTACGGGAAAGAAAATGTCATTATCTGTTTAAGACTGTCAACTCACCTTCCAGCCCTGGTTTCCTAAAATCCTAGCTGCTCCGTGTATATAGTAGAATTCATTCTTCTTTCATCCACGGCATACTACCAGAAGACAATATTCATCAGGTGGTTTTGGAGGAGGCAGCTTAATTCCGAGGCAGGAGGACATTTTCTACAGCTTAGGTGCTAGTCCAAGTATCAGTTGTATGTAGTTCAAATGCACAGGACTTTAATAAATTTACCACAGACAGTCTAATTAGAAGATTACAATGTTTGGAAGGCTATTCTGGAGGACAAGGAGTCCAAACCCTCCTCAAAGCATGGATTCCAGGTTCAATCCGCTTGCTCCAAGGCTTGGTCAGTGAAGTTTTGTATATTTCCAAGAACCTCCTCCAAGAATATTTCTTCTCCCAGTCCCTTTTTCAGTCTCTCTCTCAGAGAGATTTCTACATTGTTACAGGGCTTAGACCCCTTCCTTTTTCCTGCCCTTTAGTCTGTCCACCAAGATAGATAATCTCTTCATTTTTGTACATAGCTTCTCATTCAAATGAGTATCTTAGTAGTAACAGCAATAGAATCCTAACAAGATTTTTAGATGCTTTTGTGAATCTTTGAGGATTGCATGGTTATGATAATTTAGCACTAAGTTGTGTAGGTCCAGTGTCTGACCAAGAGAGTGGGAGAGGCTACATGCAAAAAAATGTGGTGGAAAAAAGAAGACATGCATTGGCCAAGCATTTTGAACAGCCTTGATTAATATCTCTCCTGCTTGGTACTACAGTGCTGTTGCTTTTCCATTCTGAGTTCCCTGCATAAGGTCAAACAGTTCTTACTAGAGACGAACTACAACAAACATTAACATAATCAATCTTTGTTCAATGAGATCTAATCACAATCCATCCAGAAGTTTGATTAAATGCTCTAACAACTTAAGTAAGAAAACAAACATAAAGAAAAAGCCAAAAATAGAGTGCTGCTCTAGACCAGTACAGGACGGACTACCAGGTAAGCTAAGAGAAAGACAGGATAGTGTGTTGTATTTCACAAAGCCACTAAGTCCCCATAACATGCTTTGCACTTGCTCTCTCCCACACTATGGAGCTGTACATGTCTGAAGCTGATGTTTTTTCTTGCACCTAAGACCTGATAAAAATATTATCCCAGCGGTATAGTTAATATCCACTCATTGACTGCTAAAGGCATCCTGTGATCAGTCTGGATTCCCTCAGTGCTCAGCTTTCTGTCTTTGGGAGATTTCAAAATCTTTTTTAAATCACTTCCACCTGGTAATAATTCAAGCACAGGTCCCTCAACCGCATGCTGTAATTCAACAATGAGTCTTCCTGTTGATCTCAAGGCCCATGTTCACATGTTTACTGACAGAGAGAACTGCTCGTAGGATTGATACAGCTAACTAACCATCTGGACTGATGCACTGCCTGAGATATCAACATTTCTAAACAATAGCTTACAGAAGTGGCCATTGGACTGCAGGAACTGTGGGACTTAAACAAATCATCAGACAATTAAAAGGGGGAACAAATACAGTATGAGTCACTCAAGTTCTTGAGGCCAAGAAGTCTGGTTAGAAGAGACAACCAATTCCTTGCTTAAGAGTCACAGATCTGTGAGACATTGTTCTGTGCTGTGAATTTTCCATTTTTCACTGTGCAGAGTAAAATCAGATTACAGTATTGTTTATGATAACATTATTACAGTTACATTGAGAGTTTCTGAGAAAGAGTTTTATAAATATATTCATGTATATTCATAAAAAGCTGTAGCTACACATGTATATACCAAAGATACAGTTTTTAGTTGAATTATGGAAAATGTTAGAAGTATACTGAGGACGGAGCATCTAGAAAAAACAGGGTTAATCCCATCACCGTGCAGTAGTTTGTAACTGCTTCATACTATCTTTCCATGAATGAAATGCTACAAATTATATAGCTCTGGTGGTCAGTCTTTCACTAGTGACAGACAGGGTCTGCTGTCTCAGTTCCTACCAGAGGGTGTAACTTATCTTACTGTCTTTGATGTGCCAGGGTGAAGGGAGGCTTTTTCTTTTATTTTCCCTTTTGCTGTTCTCTGCATTTGCCATTGCCTCTTCTTGAATTCATCAGCACATCTATCTGCCTGCTTCTCCTTTAATCCACTATGTCCTTTTCCAGCTACCTTCTTTGTGATGCTGAGTGAAAGCTTGCCAGTCCCAGGAGAGTCACCAAGAGGAATATATAGGCCAGGAGTATCTTTTAAAAACAATTAGGAGTGGATGTCTTTTTTTATTTGCTCTGCATAACATTTTTTTTCCCTCCTACAGCCCCCCAAAAAGTCTTTTCATCCAACACACATACCAGTAAAAGGGGCCACCGAAGACTGGGATAGCAAGTACTGGGTAACATTGTGTGCATGGATAAAGAAAGACAATGAGCAAGTTATACCATGCAAAGGCTTGTCTTCCCTCTCTCGGTGCTCCAGGGAGCACCAGAGGATCTAAGTGATAGCAGGTAAATTACCTCAAAACTGACAGCAAGGTCTCTTCACCCATCCTAACGCAAATCAGTGTTCCTACACAAATCCGAGACTGGCAGATCTTGTCTCCAGCTGTGAAAATAACAATTCAATGAAGATCCTTGTCTGTGGCTTCCAGCCTCTTTTCTAGTCAGATGAAGTGTCTTATGCTTCCTTGAAGGCCAGTTTTCTCAAACAGCATTCAGTGCCAAAAGTCTGTTCTGTTGGTAAAATGCCCTGGCACTGGCCCTCACACATTAGAGTCCTTCTATGTATGTATGTATGGCCACACTTTGCCAACGAAGATTTGGGCAGGGCTCTCCCCACGTGGGTGTGCCCTTCCAGCCTGCACAGTGGATTTTTTAGGTGAGGCACAGCGTGCACAGAACTGGCCCCACCTTTTAACTCCTAAGGTCCATTTGCCACGGCTGAGCGAGCTTGGACAGTGACAGTGAAGTCCTCAGGACTGTCACAGCACCCGGTACTAACCGGGGCTGACCCTGCTGAGCATCTGAGATCTGACGGGATGGGATGGCAGGGAGGCATTGAACTGTCAGGCGACGGTCCCCACTGAGACTTGAACTCAGGTCCTTGGGATTCAGAGTCCTGAGTGCTCTCCATTACACTGTGGGACCTCCCTCCAGAATCCTTGTATATTTCAGGAAAAGCTACATTTGTCTAATGCTTTTAGTGGGAAATCAAAAACATGCAGGCTGTTCCAATCAGAGGGAGCTGGGGTAACAAATTTGCCGTCTGCCTGCTCTGAAATCCATCTGCAGGATTGTTGCAATTTCTATAATGCACATAAACCAATACCATTTTAAGGAGTCCCCCAATTGCAAATTGACTCACAGTTGAAACTGCTGATGATGTCCGTCTGCGTTGGCGGCAGGCTGTACTGGTCTGGCCCTTCAAAGGTGGCCCTTCCTGACAGTAAATGAGAGAAAAGAAAGACGAAAGGGAGGGGGGAAGAAAAGGGAGAAAAGGGAATATTTAGATAAACTTACTGAACAGATCTGCAGATACCATCCACTTGTCTAACTGTAAATTCCTCCCCTCTCCAACACACACTCTCTGTCATGCATGCAAATACATGTCCCAGCAGAAATCTGGAGAAGATGGTTGTCCAGAGTCCTTCCAAGGCATCTCATTTGCTTTGTCTGAGTGTCAGTCCACTGAAAATTCCTTTAATTTGAGTTATTAAAGAGGATGGAGGACATGCAAACTGCAGAACTCGTGATGCTATTGCACCAGGTGTATGCAGGGCTTCACTGGCAGGTAAGATCCATGCAGATCAGGCTGTCAAGCCTGAGTGTATCTTTTAACATTTCTTTAAGGACAGGTGCACATGATAAGGCCTGAAAGTCAAACATGAGCATATGAGACCTGCTGTCCTGTTAATTAACAGACTTTGGATGCAGTAGAAAAAATAGCTTGGCAGCATTTCTCATTACAAATGACTTTTCTCTTGAAAAAGTGCAATCCAAATACTCTCTGGCATTATGGTCATCAAGAGTAGTGTTATTAATCTAACCTGTCTCCTTTGCAGACTGCACTTACGAACTTACTATGGCGGAAATAAATAGCCCCTGCCACAGAAGGTACAGAGGTACAGGCAACAGACTGCTCTGATGTTCTTCAGGACAGACAGATGTGCTGCTCTGTAAATGAGGCACCAGAAGTGGACTGAGCCTCTCAGACTGAGAACACCTGAGTCCATATATTTTGACATTTAAGGTCAGGTTCACTATATTTCCAATTTAGTTCTCTTTTGGTTCTACAGCTTTCTCCAAAGTGTTGACGGAGGACCCTCAGGTATGTATGTGGTACACTGAGCAACCCATGGAATCTGAAAGGGTCATGGAGTTTTAATAAATAAAATTTCTGTGCTGTTGCTACAGTACAAACAGGGAATCCATGAGCACCACAGGACATACCATGTAAACAGGAGGAGATTTTACAAGTGAGGAAGAAAGGAGCTTGACATCTGTCCTTCAGTCCAAAGTCTCAGTCTGAATAAGGCAACAGTGAGTGAGTATAAATACTGTCCTATAAATAAGCATTGCCTTTATTGGGTTCTTAGCTCTTTTTAAATGATTTCCCTTCCTGACCTGCTCTCACAGAACCTGAATGGGACATACATACTACTTCATACTGAAGATGGATGATAAAGTGAAACAGAGGTAGGTTTATATGAGGTATTAGGAAGTAATTCTTTACAATGAGAGTGGTGAAAGACTGGAATAGATTGCTCAGAGAAGCTGTGGATGTGCCAACCCTGGAAGTGTTCAAGGACAGGTTGGATGTGGCTCTGACCAAGTGTAGTGGAAGGTTACCTGCCCATGGTCAGGGATTCAGAGTCTGATGATGTTTAAGGTCCCTTCCACCCCAAACCATTCCATGGTTCTATGATTTTAGGAAACAGCATATACACTAGTTTTAGGATTTTTCAAGAAGAACACACAGAATTAAGTTTGCATTTGAGAAGGCATTGGAAAATACACATAAGCATTGCATCATCTAGAAACGCTAATTATATTAATTAAAGAAAAATTAATCCTAAATTATTACTGACAGATATTTTCATCCATTTATACAAATGACAAAGAATACTATTGAAGTAATTTGTATCTTAAAAGTGAAAAGACCAAGGAGAATTTTCACTTTTATAATATCTACCTTGTATCAGAATCAGCTAAAGCAAAATATAAACTCCACATTCTGATGTATTATGAAGTTTTAAGTTACTACTTTTGAGTTACTTTGACTGAAGACTCCAGTTGCTTTGGGACTTTTGTATGTTTATTGGTACCTATGTCTGCTTGCAACAACTTTTTATGAAAAATCATCAACGACACAAACACTTTCAGACTCATCAGAATTACTGTGAAAATCAGGGGGGGAAAAAGCATTTTGGCCATGAGATCTTGTTCTCTTGTTGTTTTCCTTGTAACAGGAGCACACATTCTCCCATTGAAAGGCAAATGAGGTGAGAGGCCTGTTGCTTTTTAAAAGATCACATTAGATACAGAACTACTCTTTACTCTGTGCTATTTTCCTTGCTTTTCCAAAACAGCCTTCTCAAACGTATTAAAAACTGTCATGCTACCTACCTAGACTTTCGCTTTTCCCCTGCTTTTCTAAGAAACCACTTCTAAGGTCTTATTGTTTACAAAGATCTTCCCAACACTTGTCTACCTCTATTCCAAGTCCTTATGATCTCATCATCTATTTGGACTGCTCTTTTTCTTTGCCCAATAGCTTTGCTTTCTCTAATTATCTATTATTTTAACACACATGCTTCACAGACTGTTTAGTGTCTTCTTTCCCTGCCTTGCCTTTGCTCTCTTACTAAGGCATTTATCTGTCCAACATTTTTCAGTAAGTCACTACTTCTTTTACTTAGTCTTTATATCTTGAAACATTTGTTTACATGTTAAAACTGAAACTTCTCAAATAAAAAAGCCTCTCTTCCCAAATGCTGGGTTAACACATTTTGCCACCCTATGTTTCTGTGAGTCTCTTCAAGGTTTGCATCTTCAAAGGAAGAAATAAGAAACCCAAAGTGTGGGGTTCTTTTAGGTATAAACATATATCTTTTAATTGCTGCTGAAAAATGCTTATTTACACTCACTTGTCAACACTCCTCTTTTGAGTTCATAAATCTCTTTTTCCTTCCTTGAGGGAAGCTGCAAACTATTTCACAAGTCCTGAAGCAATACTACATACTAAAGGATTTTTTATGTGTCCACAAAAACACTTTCAATTAAAACTGCACTTATAATTTTGACAATTGTCATGATTTTCTTCCCTTTTTTAAAAAACCCCTTCATCTTATTTACAGCTTCAGCTTCTATAAATAAATGAAAAGCAGAGAACCATGGCTTAATAGAAAGAATGAAAAGTTCTAAAAAAAAAACAACAGTAGCCTTTGTGCTTGTGCATAAAAGCCTGAAAACTTGATCCCTTCCTGATCCAAACCCAAAATATTAAAGCGATTAATATTATATTTCATTATGATAGGCAATGATTTTCAAGATGGAGTTAAGAAGTGAAGGTTAAAAGGGGTCTAATGAAAGGATGAGAGCCACCAGGTACAAGATGCAACACAGGACCTTGAGAACTTAAGGCAACTACCATGAGAACTTAAGACAAATTTTTTTCCCAAAAAGGAAGACTGCCACTATAGCAAGGTCTCAAGGATGTTGTAGGTTCTCCATTCTTGGAGCTATTAGAAAAATAGCTGGTCACCTTGTAGAGCATTCTGATCTAACTGGATTAGTATTGGGAGGGGAAAACAGATGAAACTGCAGCAGATCCTTCCAAACTGCACAATTCTATGATTTATGACACAGGCATTTAGTAATCCTAAATGTCAGTATTTGCATGCCATACATTTGAGAGAGTTATCCCTGGCAGGATTGTATGGGACAGGGCCAAATATTCTGCACATTTAGGTAGATGACATTAGTTACTCTTTTTTCATCCACTGTTTCTGTAAACCCACTATAGAAGGTCACCAAATTTGTCAGATGTGATTTGCCCTTAGCAAAGACATGTTGTCTGTCACCAATCATCTATTTTCCATGTGTCTTAGCATAGTTTCCAGGAGGATCTGTTCCATAATCTTGGCACCAAGCTCAAACTGACTAACCTTTAGTTCCCCACATCCTCCTTTTTATTCTTTTGAAATATGTGAATTATATTTCCCCTTTTCCAGTCAGTGGGAACTTCACCAAATTGCCATGACTTCTCAAATATGTGGCTTAGCCACTTCCTCCAACAGTTCCCTTAGGACTCATGGATGCATCTCATTAGAACACATGGATTTATACACCTTCAGATTCAGAGCACCCTTAGCCCTTTCCATGCCCTATTCTCTATTCTCATGCTCTTTGCTCTATTCTTGCATTTTGTTGTACAGAATACTTGGCTTAGTGGACACTGACCTGATTTGTTAGGACTGTTTCTATGTGACATACACTCGGTAAGGCTTCTGGATATGATGGCTTTTAGGATCAGGGCAACTACACTTAGTAATTTCAAAGAAGAAAAAAGTGTATGAAATGGAAATTAATATACAGTCACATGTTTTGGCATGAGTATTCATCTGCAGAGCCTGAGGTTTCAAGGTATCTTGATGACAACCATATCTTACCTTTGTTCTTACTTGAGAAATGGACACACACTCCAGAAAAGACAATGTGTAATCACTAGGGCCTGTGAGAATGGAAAACAACATCTCCCAACTGCCTCAAAAGATAGGACCCGAGAAGCAGGAAGGAGCTTGCGGGAAGTTAAAAATTTATTGACATAACCTTATTTGTTTCGTGGTTGTGTGGCAGAAAGATGAGACTGATCTATTGTGTCATGGAAAAAGAAGTCAGGCCGCAGTCACTCTGTGGGTCTGCTTAACAACAAAACTCTGGGAAAATTAATTAAAGAGTGTTAAAGAACACTTTCACAGTCACTACTGTCTGTAAGATAATTAGTTCATTTGAATGTATTTGCCAAAACATTTATTATAATTCTAGGACAGATGGACACAGTTTTTCCAAGTAACCAAGGACTGCACTGACTTCGATAGTGGGAGAAAGACTGCCTGCATTATTTAGAGCTTGGTTTGCACAGAGTGCTATGTCCACACACTCTGAAGAGTCACCCACACTCTTTCAAAATCTTTCTAAAAGCATGCTTGAAAACAGAGAAACCTGAACTCATAGCCCTCTTGGACAAGTGGCTTAGGTATCTTTCAAGTCTTGCTTTTCTACAGATTCCTACATTCCAACCACCATTTGTGCTTTCAAAACTGTCACTGTCTGTAACCTCAAAAATACCCACCATTTGTGCCCTCAAAATACCCCTGCCCTTCTCTTCATACCTACTCTTCCATTGCACTGAAATTATCATGGTTATTACTTCTGTTAATTTGCCTTATCTTATTGCTGTACAACGAATCAATCCAGGTACATCCCCACTACAAGGGAACCTTCCTCCAGTGAATATACTGGGTTGAAGCATAAAATTAATTTGTCATCAAGTGCTTCACTCTGAAAACAGACAATAATCTTTGTGAATGTGAGTAGTATTTGAGTTATATTTAGATGGTCCAAACAAGAGAATACTGTGGGTCATTCTCTCCCAAGGCATAGTGTTATCATTACATAAAATGATCTATGTTCTTATCTGTTTAGCATGCAAACGCCCTTCCTACAGTGGAAGTTTCTTACACATACCTGTAAAGCAAACAAGTCCAATTTTCCTCTGATAAGGAAGTTCATGAAGTTGCACTTGTTATAGTAATATATCAGATGGAAATAAAAAAGTTGAAGTTATAAGACAATTTGGAAATCAAGACTTGAACTAGATGATTTCTAGTGAAGCATTTTTACACTACTATTTTTCCATCTGTCCATATCATAAAATCATACTACATACAGCTGCCAAATTCTGCAGGACCAAGTTCATTCTTTTGCACATTCTTTTTCAGTCCTTCCTCACTTTTACATACCTCACATAATTTGCCTTCTGTGTTTACTTGTCCATATAATGACTAAAGTTTTTATTGGTCAGTACTAATAACAGAAAATTAAACTAATTGCAGCCTCTAAATTATTTAAAGGTCAGATAAAATAGAAGAACATATTCTAGCTTAATTTCTTCTTTCATGCTTAAATTAGATTTCACTAGAAAATTGAGAAAAAATCCTGCTCTTACAGACAGCGTCTTGAAAAACAACATCAAGTTACATATATTTTGAAATGTGCTTTTGGGGGGATTTTTCCCATTTTAATTGCAAAACAGCTGATAAGACATCATGCTTTATGGTTGAAAACTCTCTCAGAACAGCTGTGGACCTTGAGAAGGTTAGCTGAGCTTTTTCAGTATCAAATTGTAGAGATCAATACAATTCTATCTGCAATACCAACAGGATAAAATACAATATAAAGTGGGGAAAAACTGTCTAAGAACACCAGGTAACTCCAGAGCTATGTCTTTTTCTTCATTGCCATTTTGAGTTACACACTGCTGAGAAGTTTTGTGAAACTTTTTTTGCCTGGCTGTGTCCTGGACAGGGTTCAAAGCAGCTCCATACTGCACAGGGAGCAGGATAGAGCAGCAGTCTCTTAATCTTACCCATTTTGGTGCAGGCATTTCTAGTCCATTTTCATGCAACTTCTTAGCTTATAAAGAGTGGAGCTGAGCAGCTACTATAATAAGAAAAAAAAGGAAACCACAAGAACTGGAAATGAACAAACCATTTTTTTTGTCAGTATGTGTGATCACAGCTGAGCTCCACTTACTTCAGAACAACAGAGAGATAAAAACTAAATCAGCTGCCATCAGATTGGAACATAATCACAGTCAATACACTAAATACAACAACCATCCTGATGTCTTGTGCAGCTCTGTAAACTCTTCCCACTGCAGAAGCAGGGAAATGTATGCAGCTTATATGAGTTCCTCAGAAGTTTCTGCGGCATGGAAATATTTTAAAGGCCTTTAGACTAGTCAGAGTGTTTAACACAGCTAACTATGAAAGGATGAAGGTGCTTTAGAGCAGACAGTCAGACTTTGCATTTTTAATCAGAATTTGTATTATAAAAATAGGCCAGAAATCCATAAGAGGAAGATCATGGCATTTCAAATAACCCAAGATATTCTCTATGATGTCGTGTCACTCATTCTCTTTTCACCTATTTCACAAAGTTTGCTAATTCAAGTGTGCCAAGATTATTTCCACTGTCTATCAGAGGAAATGTTTACAGTTCATAAGTGTTAATTAATTAAGTTCTAGAACTCTCTGAGAGATAAGAAGGCTCCTATATACCACTTATTTCAAAGACCAAAAGCTTTAAGCCAACTGATGTTTGGAATGAGAACATAGCCCAGGAGTTCAACTTCTCCATCTCTTATACTGACAACTTGTTGCATGTTCAAAATTTGCCAACATATGGATGGAAAAGGTCCGTTTCCTGGGAGAAATCCAAGTTCCCGTAAAGACTCCCTTCACCAGAGCCAAGCGCCTCTACCAGGCAGCATTAAAAGGTTTTGAGCTGGTGGAAAGTGTAGGTTCAGAAGTGAATTGAGACCTGCATAAACATCCCCTTACAGGCACAGGTTGGGAGTTCAGCCTTACCAAGCAGCTGCAGAGGCAGAACAGAAGCCCAGCAGGCAGATGTAGAAGCGTTCCACAGTAGTGAGAGTAATTTGCTGTGATTAGTAGGAATGAGGTATGTAGCAAACTCATTGTCACTTGGAGTCAAAGCAGAGCCTGGATATCTTCCCAGCAGGCTTGTTCTATGTGCACCATCAGCTTGTGGCCTGAATAAGGACAGAACAATAATTCCTGTAGTGCTGGATTTGCTGAATGAAGCATGGAGGGTGTGTCACTGCAGGAACTGAATGGGAAAATCACAAGTCGCCTTTTCTGGCTGTTGGGTGGGTAGCATTTTAAACACTTGGTCATAAGGGGCAGGCAGGTGAATTAAACTATTAACATGCTTATTATATCTGGTCGCTGTTTGATAAGTGCAAAAAAAAGTACTTTAAAATAAAGTTTGAAGTATTTAGCTGATTGGATTAAATGTCTCAGTGGTTCAGTGATGCAATCACAGACTGGTCTGAAATAATTCCTCCTGATCCTGTGCTCAAATCTTTTCATGCATGGAAAGCAAGGCACTTCTGTAGCTCCTCTGCTTGCTTTTTTTTGTCTTAGCCTAATACAGGGTTTACTTCACTGTCTCAGCTGTGAAGTCTTTCAGGAGAAAGTGAGATCCAGATTGAATAGACTCCTTTGTCTCTGCATACTTCCCTTCCTCCTTTTGCCCAATGATCTGGCATTATTGCAAGCAGCAGGTAACCAGTGCCATGTAGGTAAAAGCATTGTCTGAATAGCCTTTGACTTACAGAGTTAGGAAAAATAGACATTTCAGTAACTTGTCTAACTGATGTCAGTATAGGTAACCTTTAGATCATCTCTGTTCTTCTTGCCTTAAAAAAAGCAAGGGAAACTAGAGACATGTCCAAGATTTAAGTAGTTTTTAAAATACAGTTAACAATCTAAGTGATCCCCTTAGCTAACAAAGACCAAATTTAAAACTCTGAACAATGATCTTTACATTCACTGACTTTAGTTTTAACATCTTTTCCCCATATATAAAGAGATTAAAAGGTTTTAGGAACAGGATATGTGATGCATGTAACTACATTCATTTCCAGTGTCTGAGGAGGCAAACATTCATCAACATTTAACCTTTTGGGGAGCATCTAAAGCTGAAGTTATGGCCCCATTTTTGTGTATTTTCCTGAGGTTATGAACAAACCTCTCCATACCAGAACTTGTAAAATAGGCAGTAAAAGTGCCCAAAGAAGACAATTGTTCTGCTGCTCTCATATATGGGCAAGGACAACCAATTTATTCCCCAAGTTTTAAGTGTGTTTCTAGGGTCTAATAGGATGATTTATTGTGGTGGGTTGACCCTGGTTGGATTCCAAGTGCCCACCAAAGCTGCTCTATCACTCTCCTCAGTAGCTGGACAGAAGAGAGAAAATATTAAAAAAGTTCATGGGATGGAATCAGGACAGGGAGAGATCACTTAGCAATTCCCATCATGGGCAAAACAGACTCAGTTTCAGGATATTAATTGAATTTAATCAAAATTGAATTTTAATCAAAATCAGAGCAAGATAATGGGAAGTAAAACAAATATTAAAAACACCTTCCCCCCACACCTCCCTCCCTCCTGGGGTCTGCCTTCTCCCTCCCCAGTGGTGCAGAAAGATGGGGAAAGAGGGTTACGGTCACAGGTTGTTTCTGATGCTGCTCAGAGACGAGTCCTTCCCACAGCAGAAAAATCTCCAGAAACATCTCCAGCGTGAGTTCTTCCCATGGGCTACAGCTCTTCATAAACTGCTGCACTGTAGGTCCCATTCCACAGGGTGCAGTCCTTCAGGAACAGCCTGCTCCAGTGTAGATGCCCCACAGGGTCACAAGTCCTACCAGGAAACCTCTTCAGAGGGCGTTCCTTAATCCATGGGTCTGCAAGTCCCTTCCAGGACCCTACTTCTGTATGGGCTTCCCATGGTTATAGCCTTCTTTTGGATATCCTGTTCCAGGTGGGTCTTCTTGACAGGCTGCAGGTGGATCTCTGCACTCCTGTGGCCCTCCATGGGCTGCAGAGAGACGGCTGCTTGACCACGGTCTTTACCACAGACTTGTGGGGAATCTGTGCCTGAGTGCCTGGAGCACCTCCTCTCCCGCCTTCTCCACTGACCTGGGCATCTGAATGTCTGTTCCTCTCACATATTTGCACTCTTCATTTCTCTGAGCACAACTCCACCTGCACAGTAACTTTTTTCCTTCTTAAATATGTTATCATAGATGCATTACTACTATCTTTGATTAGCTCAGCCTCAGTCGGTGTTGGGTCCATCCTGGAGCAGACTGGCATTGGCACTGCTGGACTGGGGGAAGCTTCTATCAGCTTCAAACAGAAGCCCCTCTTGTAGACCCCCCACTACCAAAACCTGGCCACACAAATACACATTTATAAAGGAATATAGTCATCCTTGGTGTGGAAGATAAAACAGAGCTGGTGACCACACAAGGGTTCCCTAGCTAGATAAACAACCATAAAAATTCCTTGCAACATTTCTCACACAACTTATTGGTGGTTTTTTAATCTGTTGCTCCTACAACTCTTCCAGCATCTTGGGTAAAGCAACCTTCAGGCAGTACTTGAAGTTGAACAGGTCCTCTGGCTAGGTCCATAACCTATATAGTGTTACACAACTCCTTATTTCAAGCCCTCCAACTGCATCAATTGACATATGCAAAGACCTCTGTAGAGCAAGGAAGATTTCTTTGTATGGTAGGTAGGAGGCTTTTGAGTCACAGTCAGCTGGCACCTGGGGTACCCTGCAAGATTTATGCCCTGGGGTGTTTTGTTTGCTGAAAATACCTGGAAAGATTGTATGGTTTTGTAACAGTTCGGTGACCCACTCCTGCTTTGCATGGTGTTTAAAAAGATAAAGCTGTACTGGATTTGCATCTCAGAACTCCAGATTTCTATAGAAACTATACCCATAGAAAGCAAGCCAGGAAGCTTCCAGAAATCACCCGTCCATGTACAGCAATACTCTTTAGAAGATGTCATCTATTTCTCTTATTCCCTTTGCCAATGTGTCCACTTTCCTTTTTTTTTCTTTGCAGACTTATTTCTAGCATGTCTTTGCAAATAGTACTAGAAACTCAATCTGATCAGCTATGTATTTTATCCTTAAAATAAAGTATTTCTTCAAGTTTGGTAAACAGTGACTAGATAAAATAAGCAAGCTTATAGTTTAGACCTTAATTCAACTAAATACTCAAGGATTTAATTAATAAAGTCAACAAAATCATCAAAATAAGTACAGGTACCAGTTTACGTGCAAAGACTTCCTGATCTCACAGATCAAAGGGTCACTGCACACTAGAGGGCCAAAACATACAAGTTTCCAGCTGTAATGGGAGCTGCACTTCAAGAATTTGGTGCTCTTACCATTGGTACATGTCAATGGTTTTACTGCAAAGCTGTTTGCACTGCAGTCATTGCAATCAATGACGTACGCTATATAGCCAGTTAGACATCAGGAGAAATTTTATCTATTCATACACAAAGCACAAATACAACTAATATTACTTTTAAAATGTAGAAGGGTCCCTGAGTGAAAATAAATATTTTAGTTGCAATAAAAATCTATTACCTGCATTTCTCAAGAGGCTATTCAAGCACCAGATACATATCTCTGAGCTTCAATGATAAATAAGGGGTTTCATTTTCTTGCTTTACAAACGATGGGATCAAACTGTAGGATACAGTGTACAAAGAATCTATGCTAATTCACATCAGCTCTGCAGACAATTTAGACTATATGAGAAAGCACTTCTAGCTGGATCATAGCTCTAAACCCTTCGTAACTCCAATGTTATAAGGACTGCTGCATTCTGCACAAGGCAAGCAGCTATCAAATACCCAATACAAAAGAAAAATCCATCCTCTTGGTGTATACAGTCCATTTGGTATCTGCAAGTCCCAAGTCTATAATTTCCACAATGAAAAAGATTCTTTGTTGAAGTGTAGAAATTGGAGTCTTCATTCTGTATTGATTTCAACACTATCATTGTATTACTTCATGTGTCAAATGTGCAGTCTTGGAAGTTAGTGTTCATAGTGTGTCCTGCTTGAATTCTATAAAGTTGATAAGAGCTGAGGTATACTTTAATCCTTCCATACCTACGAACCCTGTCTCCTCTACACAGCTGCCCATTTTCATAAACTCTGGAGAAACTCAAAAGCTTGCGATCACAACCCTGCTGCCCATTTTATCTGAATTCCATGTAGTGGTTTTAGCTAGGCCTCAAATTAGCAGGCTCAGAGAATCTATGTGGATTGGGAGACAGCTCTCACCTGACTGGGTAACCAAGGAAATATTTCATACCAGATGACACAAACCTAAGATATGATGCAGGAGTAGGAAGTGTTTTTTCTCAGTTCCATCATGGCTGAAGTACAAGCTGGATGTGGTGCAGCTCCTGTCTTGTTGGAGTAGGCCCTGTTGCTCTTGCTGCCGCTACTTGCATTTTGTTTGAGTTCAAGGAAGTAGAAACATTTTGTTGTTACTCTTTCTGTTCTTTGCTGGGTGTCTTTTGGAGTGCTTATACAACTACAGTGATAGAATCTGTTTTCACTGGGGAGTGGGGAAGTTACTTTTTGTTATTCCTAGCTTGTGTAAGTGTATGTTATATTGTAGTTGTATTGTGTATGTTATATTGTACTCTTTTCTGTATAAATTTATGTAGCTAGTTTAAGCATAAACATAGTTTGAGAGGGTTTCTTCCCTTTCTCCCTTTTCTTGGTGAGAGGAGAGAGGCTTGGACTTGGTATTGAGCAGTTGGCATTTTGCCAGCTTAAACCAAGACACTCCATCAACAGTTTTAAATGTTACTTGGGAGACAAAGGCATGATAGCAAAACTTAGTGACTGACGTATCCACCTACATGTAACCTTCTAATTTTCACTTCCTTAGGAAACCAATGTACAAAAGCATGCTTATAATATTCATGATTACCAAAGAGGGATCTTCAAAAATTACATAACCTTTTACCAATTTAGTGTAATCTTTGCAAATCTGCAGACAATCTTAGCTGAGGATGTACCCTTTCCTGAACTCTCTTACCTCCAGAGTAGCACTGGCTGTAAATGCTAAAGCATTCAGAAGATCTAGGTGGTAAACATTATGCTCAGTCTGGCAATTTTATATATATAAAAAATATATAAAATAATATAATATTATATATATAGTAATGCATTTAATATTCTCTCCCTTTGCTAGTGTTTTGTGCACTACAGCCTCTCTCATGGACTAAAGGCAATTAACTATAGTTCAGGTGGTCTGCCATTAATTCACTTCACTTCACTGTGATAATAATGTGGCATCCCTCCTGCATTGCAGGCTGCCAGATACAGGATCTGTGAATGTGCAGGCATTTTCTAACACACCCATATCAACACAACAACAGTGAAAATGTAAAGCTGTGAGTAAAACACAGCAAAATCATCAGCAAAAAAATCCTCATCTGTGAAGTTCTCCTGTTTAGAGGAGATCTGGTAGATTCCTCTAACCAGGGTACCCTGCTGCATTGTCAGGAATCTTCCTGGGCTTTGCCATAGCAAAAATAAGGGCCGAGCTGTGTTAGAGGAAGAAACCCTTGGAGAACTGCAACGCCAATATGAATACGTTCTGTTGACTGATCCAGCCCATGAAAAATCAAAAAACTGACTTTGTGTCTTTTGATGGCAGCAAGCTGCTGGTCAGACCCACCTTGAATACTCACAAGAGCTGAGCTTTGGCCTACCTCTACTCGTTCTGAAGTCCCCCCAGCTGCTTTAGCATGAGTCCAAGTGATAACAGAGCAATACTGAAATTCAGAAGTGTTACCTTTGGCTTTGGTGGCAGCAGGGAGAGAGAGGCTTTGAGTGTATTTAAATGCACACACACTCTTAATCCTTGCCTCTGATTTCTATTAGTCTTTGAGGGTCTGAAATTACACTAAACTGGTCTACATGAGACAGGTAAGCAATAAAAAGTTTGTGAAACTAACTTGTGATTAAAGTTCCTGAGTAATCCAGTTGTTGAGATAGGGTGGAAAAAGGGTGAGTGATATATAAGGGAGTTGAAAGAATTAGAAAGATGGAATTTCAATGTGTTTGTTTTGTTGTTTTGTTTGGGGTTTTTTTGTTTTGTTGTGGTTTTTTTTACTGGAGAGCTTAAAATTATAAAACCTGGAGACCTCAAGCATGAGGTAATTTTCCCCAGCAATCTACATTCTAAAAATACTTGCTACCTCTCTCCTTTCTTCACCAAATTAAAAGCTCTGTCAGAGCCTTCAGTTATATCAACAACTGCAGTGCCTCCATTTTGCTTCTCTTTCCTACCTTTGACAGCAGATGCCATGGCTCTGCAAAAAAAACCCAGAGTCACAGGGCTGTGCCAAGGCCTTCCCCTGGGCTTTGTAAGGAGGGTGTAAGGAAGGAACTCCAAAATAGTGCAGTCAGGCAGAGGGAAAAACCCTGACCAAAACCAAACCTTCTCCTTCCAAACATTCAACTCTTCCATGCTACAAAGTACAGTTTGTGAGACATTCTGAAAGACTACAAACAGAGCAGTATAGATAACATAAAGGAAAACTTGATCTTTTAAGGGGATTGGGGAATTGGTTCAAGGTCTTCAGGGACCCCATTTCTCAATATGCATCTGTTCTCTGGTTTGGGTATTTACATTTCAAGGCCAAGAAGCAGCCACTTCATTTCGTGAATTACTGTGCATTCACCAGCACCTCTCCCAAGATGAGTTGTACCAAGCATAAGTCTGCCCTAATCAAAATGCAGTGCTGCAGAACAAACAAGGTGTAACTACTATACACCTCATATATTTCATCTCCACGTAGGACATGGAGATGAAATCTTAAACTGAACCTTAGAAGTTAATAATGAAATGCTGTAACCTGGAACATGTAATCTCCTAATTTCACTTACAACTTTTGGAATCTCCATTTAAATATATTCGAGGCATGGCTAATTTGGATAAGTGTCTTTCCACTTATTCAGTGAACACAAATTTTCTGTGCATTGCTTTCTAAAAGAACAGGAAACTCTGATGGTTCTTTGCCTGAAAAAAATATAAAGAGAAGAGCCTCTCTTGAAGATATTGGAAAGGGGATATGATAGGAAAGATTGACAAAAATAATGAATATTTTATCAGAAATCTACCAACAGGATTTCCTCCTCATCTTGCAAATCATTGCTTTTATATGGCTTTTCACCATCTAGTAACTGCAAGTCAAAGACAAAACCCATGTCATTACCATTATTTTATATGGGTTATGGCCAGCAAGGGATCTGTTTGGTTTTTAAATAAATAAAAATTGAAAAAGTAAACGGTTATTGTACTGACCTCAGCACTGAGACAAGTTTCCAAGAACTATAAGCTTGTCAAAGCTTAAACCTTCTCAAACATGAGCTGCACAGCTGCAAAGCTAAGAGGATTCCACCTGATCTTACATAGAGCCTAAATGTATAACTAGTAATCAGTTGAAATCTAGAAGCTGGCTGCAACCCGTAGATTTCATATCCTATTGTCTTTCTCCCATGGACCACATGTGAATCTTTCTACACACCACCAGTGTTTGAATTTCTCCTCAGAAGTAATATTTAACTCATAGAAAATAGGATTGAACACACACATGGAAAGTATTTGTATCTTTCCCAAATTGTTCCTCTGGGCTCCATTATGAAGCCTGGAGGAGGAATGCCACATTAAAAATGCAGACTATGCTCTCACTCAAAAGGGGTGAGCCTGCGGAACTGGACTATGACTCTCCAGGTGACCCCTCCATCACTTGCCTGAAGGCTTCACAAGGGCAGAGGAGAGCTCTCCCATTCACTTGTGAAGGAATCAATACCAGCATCATTACCAGAAGAAGAAGAAAAAGAAGACATGACACCAAGCAGTGTTTAACTATAAGCTGCATTAGTGAATTTCACACTTTTTAACTGTGTCCACACTGACTACCAGGAGCACTTGATTGCCAGAGATTTCCAGAGTCTGAGAAAAACAAGCCTCAGAAAGAGACATTTCAAATAAATTATAACTAAGTATAAGACAAAATAACGGTAAGTGCTTCTCCTCTCAACGCTCTACTATCCATCATCATCATCATCATCACGGCTAGGCTTCACGAACGAAGATTTGAGAAGGGCACTACCCACGCTTGCTGCAAGCGTGCTGGTGGCTAAAAAGGCCAATACGGGATGGGCAGGTCCGGTCACAAAAGGCACAGCAGAACATCTCCCTGGGTGGTATTGGCAAGGAACGGTTCTATCCAATACCTATTTAAAATGACTTGCAATGTCCTAACTTTCCCTAAGTTAGGGTCTGGCTGCAAGGACAAAACCATCCTGGAAAAGTACCTTGGTGAATACAAGGCTCATGACATCCTTTTATAATACTAGGGCCATCTGATTAAGTGGGAAGGAGAAATTCTTAAGAAGGTGAATTTTCCATCAATTCGGAGAAAAGTATAAGAGAAATGAAAGGAAATATAAGAAATAACATGATTGTAAATCTATCAATGACTGAGTTTCAACACTGAGCAAATGTCAAGAAGATGCATCCCTAGCACTGAAAGCTTTTTCTTTAAGTGCTGCCTCCTACTGACCCAGCCCCTGACTGCACAAAAGTTATGTGCTGTACTATTGTGTGACCAAAGTAACCACTGCTGGTGAACTGATTGAATAAATCAGTTGTGCAGAATATTTCTTTCAAAAAATTTTGCAAAGTAAATGAAAAATGTTATGTCTTTGGTCAGACTACTCCAAAATTTATGCACATTGCTAATACTGATAATTCTTAATTTGATACTTAATTGATCTAAATAATTTATACCTCATCCTAATGCCGTAGAAGAAATTCTCTGAGGAATGCACAATAGCTAGGGTTTAATTCTGTACCAGAGATCTGTATGAACACTTCCATTATTTCATCAAGAAAGGACTAGATTTTTTTTGCCAGTCTTGATGAAATGATCATCTTAAAATCTCAATTGACAAAGTGAAGTACCAGAGAAAAAAAAAGAATTACATTAAGTATTTCCTTATTTGCTTTTAAATGAACCTGTTTTAAGCCACACTTTTCCAAGGCATGAGAATCAGTGGGTAAAATGTTATTGGCTCTAGCAACCTTGAGGGCACAGTTCTTTGCAAATAAAAAGAATTGCTCTGCAGCAAAAATGGAACAGTAAAAATACACACATTGTAACGTTTAATTCTGTGAAAGCAAGAAATGGCAGGCAGAAGTACTGTTATTTTAGCTGGAATATCTGCTGGTAACTACCACACAAAAATGTAAATCACCAAACAGACTATAAAGACCTTATTTTGTCTCATTCAGTGACATGGACTGAAAACCATCTTGCTGTAGAGACTGTCTATAGGCTCAGCACAGGGCACCTCTTTGATCTAAAAGTTCCTTTCATCAATGAGAATTTTGTTGTAAAGAAATGTGCTTCATTTCCAAGGACATCGTACATTTTGGTTCGAAAGGGAAAACTCTGTTTCATCTCAGTAACTACAGAATATTGTTCTTGACAAAATTCAATACAGTCCCACAGAGGGCAAAGGGACAATTACTGAAGAAAAAGGAAAAAAAAGAAGGAAGAAGGCCAATGTTGTTTTAACTACCTACTCCAATGGGTGCATGTCCTTGTCTTACACATTCCCTAATTTGGGCCAAACGAGCCAAATAGTATCTCACTCATCTCTTATTAGGCATTTCAACAGCACTTGAGAAAAGCTGCTATTTTTATTAAAGTTTTCCTCTGTTCTTTAATTGCAGTGAGCATTCAGAGCTTCCCAGTCCCAACCACAAGTATCTGAACATGGGGCCATCACTCCTACAGTCTTAAGCCCTTGGGAATAAGGTGTCTTATGCTGCATATATGTAACATTATTTCAGTTTCACAGTTGTGTCAGGGCTCCAGTCACTAGAGAACCATTGTAAATGTAAAGGCTGTAAAAACCTACCACTTTTTGGAGTTCATCTTCTACTTCATCTCTCTTAGTTCTATCTAAAATGCAGGGTATCTTCAGGGAAAGGCAGAAAACAGCCTGAACTCATGCTCAGGACTTCTACTGTACCTTCACTTTGACATCACCATTCAACCTCAGCCCTCGTGGAATTTGGATAAGGATGATCTGAAATCTTAGGAGGCCTCAAACCCTATGCTTTATTAACTGGTTTTCTCCATAAAGATAAGAAGAGCTTGGTCATATTATATGCTTTTGTTGCAGTGTAAAATACCTATTTAGAGGCTAAGCAAACAGAAGCATCACACAGCTCTAAAAAGTGTATTAATTATTCATGTAAACCTATTTCCAATTGGTTTTACATACATTTATGTACAACTAACTGACCTATAACCATTTAAACAACAGTTATTTCTTTCTGAACAACAGTTATTTCTTTCTTTCTTTCAGAACTTAAACATATAAACTGATCTGTAGTCCCACTAGGTCTGAAGTACATCTAATTCAGCAAAAATATTAATGCTCCTTCCTACCTAGCTGCCCAGAGTACCAATGATAAGTCCCAAATCTATGTTATTTTTATGTCACTTTCAATAAAATGAAGCAGCCTCAAGTCTCCTATACACTTTGTCCTGTATTTTCAAGAATTTAATTGAATAAACGTATTTATAATGGAGGAAAACTAGATTTGTGAATAGTTATTATGGATTTTTTTCTTCCTTCCCCTTCTCTGCATGAAAGCAAGAAGGAACCCCACTATTTTATAATGGAAATCTAACAATAAATTATGGCTTTAGAATGGAAATAAACCAGATTTTGTTCAAATCTTCCATGCCTATTTCTATTTAAGTAAATGGCAAACTATAAATTCTTTCTAGAAAAATCATACTGAGCCTCACATTCGAAGTTTTCAAGTAAAATTTTTTGTGGCCTACATAGACAGAAATTTAACAGGCTTTGGAAGGCATTGATCAGGCATCGACATGAAAAATAACTTCAGCCCAATTAAAGAGGGTAATCTACAAAAGCAAGGTGGTCTATAAACATAGTACAGCATTAAAGGTTTCAAAGAGCTGAAGACAAGAACAATCCAGTTTACAAGTTAATTTACAAGACTTGATTTGACATGTTACTGAGAGCAAAAGTATGCAGACTGCTGCATTATGGGAAGGACCATAGATGTCCTGACAAGCTGATGCTTCCAGTAACGGAGAAGGCAGATGTCTCAGAAACAAGGGGAGCTTTTCTACTGTGACATGACATGCCAGAGACAGGAAGTTGCCCTTGGGAAAAAAGAGTCAATGGGTGAGATGGTCCACTAATGCAATGTGGTATATATACAGCAGATACTTGCCCTAATTCATGGCAGATGAGATTCTGTCACATTAAAGGAAAAACTGGATTGCCACCATTTTATCTCCCTGCCTGTGGAACTAAGCAGACATATGCCATGCATATTTTTAAAACAACACAAAAAAAACCTCCTTACCAAAGATATGTGGTCAACTAGGGTGGGGTACATCCATCCCCTCTGATCTATATTATCTACTCCACATGACCATGTGACAGGATTTACCCACGTAATGAAAACCAGGAAATTTTATCATTCCCAGTGTGTATATTCCATAAGTCAATGTTGCAGTAGATACTTAACAGACAAGAAGAGAAGGTAGCAAAGGTAGACACAGACAAGACCCACACAGAGCTACAAGGATACTTTTCCCTAGATCCCAGAGAAATATTGGGGCAAGGTCCAGATTTCTTACTTCTGCGTGCCCTCTCTCTGTTTTCCCAAAACACGCAATGCATGTCAATAAGGGCCCAAAGTAATGAAAATATATATGAAAACACCAAGTTTGTAAATCATACAAAATTGGGAGGAGCTGTTGAGTCCCTTGAAGGCAGAGAGATCCTGCAAAGACACCTCAATAAATTAGAAAGATGGAGAATCACAACCATATGAAGCTCAACAAGGACAATACCAGATCCTGCACCTGGGTGGGCTAATCACGGATGTTTATACAGACTGGAGAATGGGATGCTGGAAAGCAGTGCTACGGAAAGGGGCCTCGGGGTCGTGATTGATGGCAAGTTGAATATGAGTCAGCCAGGAGGGCCAACCATGTCCTGGGGTCATCAGGCACAGCATCGCCAGCCAGTCCAGGGAGGGGATTGTCCTGTTCTGCTCTGCACTGGGGCAGTCTCACCTGAAATATTGTGTGGAGTTTTGGGCAACACAATATCAGAAAGATATTAAGCCATTAGAGAGTGTCCAAAGAAGGGCAATGAAGATGCTGGAGGGCCTTGAGGGGAAGCGGCTGAGGTCATTTGGTCTGTTCAACCTGGAGAAGAGGAGACTGAGGGGAGATCTCATTTCAGTCCCCAAGTTCCTCATGAGGGGTCTTCCCCTCATGCACAGGAGGGGCAGGGACTGGAAACAACCTAAGAGGCTGAAATGGGATGCTGATTTGTAGGAGATAATTTGTCTGATAGGAAGTTCTTCAAAACTGGACATGTCCTGTTTCTGGTATCTATGTTAAATTTTATGTATCCACAGCGAGTGTATTTTGCTTGTTAATGAGCTTCATGCTTACATATGTCACATACAGACACTACCTGCACCACTGAAGTACAATTGTTCTCTGATGCCTTCCTGAAAGTTCCTGATAGATCCAGAAGAAATATACAGTTCCCATGAATTCAGCAATAATACTGTGATTCACTACTCACAGTCATGGGAGATGTCTCAGGAATCTTGTAATGGACATGAGCAAAGGCAGTCGAGACATGATAACCTTCAGGTAGATTACACTCATCCACACACTTTACGTTGCAGTGAAGTCACACAGAATCATGGGATCACCGGATTATGTGCACTAGAAGACACTTCAGGAGGTCATTATGAGTTCCGTGTGTTTTGTCTTCATTTCAGGTGCAAGTCAGCTTAACCATTGAAAACTCTTCAGCACAAGGTGTAAGACTGTGTAGGGTAGGTTTAGGAACTGAAAGGCTGAGCAGCACCAAATACAGTCTAAATACCACTGGTGTCTTTACTGCCCAAGGCTTGAATGCTGTTACGCTCTCTTACAGGGCTTGGATGTGTTGGGTCAACATCAATAAATGCCAGTAATGACAAGCAACAGAATAGTCTTTCTGCAAGAGTCTTCTCAAATTGCAATTTATTAAAATTGTATGCTCCCAGAACAGCAACAGGAAAGATGACACTGTAAAAAAAAAAGGAGCATCTGTACTGTGGTATTTCTATTACAATTTACATACAATACTTTGTGTCCTTTCTGCAAAGACACACACAGGATCTGGTGAGATCATCAAATTGAGACAGCATCTACAAATAGAAATGCCTTGAAGGTGATGCAAATAAAGACCAACAACACCAATCCTAATAACAAACTTGGAATTTTCCAGATATTTGTGTGTGTGTGTGTGTGTGTGTGTGTGTGTGTGTGTGTGTGTGTGT
>JAJPCS010000069.1:3846763-3944797 GCA_021164005.1 Willisornis vidua nigrigula
TATTTGTTAATTGCAAAGAACTACAATGTTTTAAATTTACACACTATGTTCATTCTACTTCCTCCATCTTCTGTCCCTCCACTAAGCAAACTGGGTCTAAAAATCCAAAGCGTTGCTGCAGGCTCATGCTTCCTGAGCTTTCCTGTGGGAAAGAGAAATGTAAAAAAACACTACAGCACTGACACCTGCAGCAAATTTACTCTGCTAAAAAACCAAAAGCAAATAAACAACATAAAAACAACAAAAAACCCCTAAACCCCAAAACTAAACATGAAAGAAAAACAAAATAAATGGCTAGGGACTAATTCTACAGAAAGACATGCTAAATTTTACCACAAAATCGATATGATGTCACTGGAGTTCTTGAAGGTGATGCTCAGTTAAGTGCATAATGCAGTGTGATACAGGGTGTAATAGCACTTCAAGCTCAGTATGATTCTGGATTGTATAGAGTATTCTGAAAAAAATAGCCAGGGAAAAGTCTCAGACTTTGGCAGTTACTGAATGAAGAAGTTGCCTCTGTTGTACATACAGAAGAGTAGAAGACATGTTGCAATTGGTTTCAAAATTTGTTAAAATCTGTTTTTCAGATAAAGACATGAGCTGATTTTATGGCCTTTTAAAACAATTTGCTATTAAGTGCTGTAGCAATTGTTTAATAACATTGTACTGTTAGGAGTGCAGTGTCAATTGCTATTCAGTATGTTTGCAGATTTGAGCAGGTATCTTGGAGCCCACGGTTGGAAGAACTGGTGGACCAATTAGAAAAAATCCAGACTGAAGTAACAAAAATTACTTGAGGTCAGAAATACCAATAAGATTGATTTGTAGAAAGAGCAGATGAAATTACATTATTTAAAAGGGAAAAGACATGGAAATATACTGCAGTTTCCAGAACCTTGTGAGGAGTGATGGAGCACTCTGTTTCCCTATCTGTAGCAGGTGGAAAAAGCAGTTGCAGCCCTAAACAGCAGCAAGCTTAGACAATAGGAAAATCTTTTTGTAGTGACACAAGGGTTTCCTGGGGTCATTGTGAAGAGGCTGTCCTGCCATTGTAGGTCTTTCAAATGACTTAGAAGTGACCTTTGGATAAAAAGATGAATAACCTTTCAATCTTTCAACACCCTATCTGTGTATAGTTGACGTGTACCACAATCAAGTAGCAGTAGAACTCCTGCTCTCTAAGTAGCTACACTAAACCACTCAATTTTACTGTAGATTCTCTATATTATCTCCAATGCCAAAAAAGGAGGCTGAGCTGCTGCCAAAATACAGGAAACTGGTGAGATTTGATGGCGTGGAGTTATGAGGATTCATTCTACCTTTACATTAATCTTGCAGAGGCAGGATTTGATACAGAGCTAGGGTGTGCAAGAAACACAAATTGCCCTGTGGCAGAGCCTCAAAGAACCAATGCCCAGCCTTCTGCCATGAGGGCACAACAATTCTAGCAGTTGTCATTGCCCTGCCTGTTTTTCTGGGTAAGCTCCTCCACCCTCATTTGGTGACTATGTGCACTTTTCCCATAAGCTTTCTTTCCTTCATTACACAGTTAGTGAGCTAGAAAACACAATCAGAGACCAGCTGCTGTTCTTTTATTGCACAGGAGTGTCACTCACTTCCACAAGTGAAGAAAGAAAATTATGTGGTCTCTGTCTCCTGACAAGTACTCACTATTCAGCTCTGCAGTGCGCAGGTGAATGCTCCCTCTCTCTTGAAATCCTGTTTCCAGCAGCATTATCCTTCCATGTTCGTGTTGGTAACATTAGCACCTCCAGATTTCCTCCACCCACTTGACACATCTAAGAGCTGCCTATAAAAGGTCAATACAAATCTAACTGTACACCCTCTATTTTCAAGAGAATGATAAGATCTAATATTTCATAATCCAGGCGTGAATTACTTTATAAATAATTACACCTACTTCTGGTAATTCAGTGGAATCAGTACACTGAATTACACTTTCTGCACTGTTAACAACTGCATTACTCTTAAGAACTCATTATAGAACCCATTAAAGGTGCCGCCAAAAAGCAGGAAAAAGACATTTTCTCAAGATGGAACACACATGGATTTCATTCTTGTCATGCACTACTGTGAAGTCCCTGGGCAGCAGAAGGGGCTTGCAGGCCACTTATTGCAGACAGTAGATTTTACTTCGCTAAGTATGGTTATTTCCTAATCTATTGTCCCTCTCTACCTTCAGCACTTGGTTAATCTCGACAAGGAGGAAGGATAGAGATGTAGTCTGTAATTTTTTCTCCATGTGACCAACATACTTAAATCACCCCTAAGCTTTTCAAAACTAGCTTCAATTTGTCTTTCTAGGTGAGTACTTTGCCAATGATATAAAAGTTTGAAATAGCTATGTTTGGCACCAAAGTCCACAGATGTAAATGGAACTAAATAAGTCAGTCACCATGAGTGAGGTAAGGAGTCACTACCTTCAGTTTCTGTATGACAGATACAGTGCAGTGGAATGGACATGCAAAATGGCTTTTACACAGTGCAAAGAAACAGCAACTAATTTGAATAAAACAGCATAAAGTAAGATGCATGCATGTACATCTACATGCAGACACACAGATCCTTTATAAGAAGGATTCCTAGAACCTGTTCCCACCACTTCTATAATATACTTATCAAAGTGTAAAAACAAGCAACAGCAATGGCTTACAAGAAAGGGCAACAGGAACTGCTGCTGTACAATACTCAGGTATTACCAACCTAACAGAATACCCACGAGGTCCTGTTAAAGTTTTACGTGTGTATCCATATGTACATCAGCACAAACACATTATAAAGGTGCTCATTCCTACTATGTGTTGAACACATTTCTAGCTGCCCAGGCCCATATGCCTACTCCAGACAACACAATTAACTCAAGGACTTCTAAATGCAAGTGGAGTTTGTCAAGTATGACATGAGATGCTCCTGGGAACTCTTTTGGGTTTTTGACTGGTTTAGGTGCTACATGCTTGGAAAGGATAGACAATGTCTGAGACAAAGCTAAATTCCAAAGATAACTTCCTCTACTCTTTAAATTTCCCAGTGCATGTTATTTGAAAAATACACATGAAGAAACTGAAGTCAAAATGAAGAACAAATCAAGAGAAGACAGATGTCTTCAGACCCCTGAAGCTTATTCTAAGACTTTAATTCTTTCACACCAGACCACAGGACCACTGCATTTTGCCTCAAGACACTAAATGACTCAGCTGTTAAAAGACAAGCAACTGACAAAAGGCAAGAAAAGTTAGGGGGAAACATCAAGCTGAGATTCTCTGAGAGCCTTAACTTCATAGCAACACACTTCAACACTCTTTTCCATCTTTACCACTGGCTTTTGGGTGATTCCAGAAACACAGAGAAATGAGGAAGCTTTGGCCCCTCCTCAGCCTTTTACTAAGGAAGATGCTACAAAAGTTTCACTCATCTTTATGTCCTCTATCTTTTCACATACAAGAATTACTGCTCTCAGCACTCCTTATGCTGCATCTCATGCTAGAGGAATTACACAGGAGTAACAGGGATCAAGAAAAAACAGTAACATCTTGAAAATTGGCAGAAAAAAGGGTTTCTAGGGCTCAGTTACCTACAACAGCTTGTTAGCTACTGCTTTCATCCACTCTAGTGCCACTCAGTGTAAGTGACAGATGCCCCTTCTTCACTATTTATTCATACCTCTGGAAATTGTATTAATGATGTTTTGACAACTGGCAGCCACAAGCTACCTACAAAAAATCTAGCATTACTGAGAGCAACACAAGACCCCTTGCCTTCTCTCAGACATTAAAAGCACAAGGAGCTTGCAGTAGATGCTGCTGCAGAGTTTGCCACAGCTCACCAACAACAGATTCCTGTGCTGTCACCTGTCCAATGTACCAGAACAAGGGTAGGATAGAGGGATCATGGACTACCTACCACATAACCAATGTACCATGCTTCCTCATTTTCTCCATTTCTGTGCCAAAACAATTGCTTTTTGAAAGCTAACCCACTTTAACATAGGAATAAGACAGCCTCATGGGAATTTCTATACCTGGCTTTTCATCCTAGGTCAGTTGTGTCTGATCCTATATACCACTTCAGCTGATAGGAGCATTCTGTCACAGCTTCAGGGGATTTTCTGCTTGCCTTTTTGCTGGATACCATAAGTAACAATAGCAATGACAAGTATCAGGTGGCTGCAGTCCCCAGCCAGGCATTGCTGATGCCATGCTGGCATGCAGTCAGCCATCAGAAGTAAAATTGAGCTCACATGCAAGGGCAGGGCTTTCTGTTCCCTCCTGAAGAGAATGTGCTACTTACACTGTGCCTTATGCTTCCCCAATTCTTGCACTAACAGTACATGAGTTGAATATTCTTTATTTGCCTGTGCCTTTCACAACAGCACTGGAGCACTTCTGACAAGGCCAGAGTTTTGGCATCTGACTCAGGTCAAAACCTACCCAGCTAAAAAATTATTTTTTTTCCATCTGCATTTGCTTCAGCTGCCCCTTAATGAGCAGTAACCCATGTCACACTCCTGGTTCTCTCCTTGTCTACATCAGCAAGTGTGACACCACATGCTGGAATAGCCCATAATGGCAGAAGGTGACCAACAGGCACATAGGCACTGGTTTGGTTTTTTTTGGTTCCACCAACCTCTTTCCAAGGGAGCAGTATCAGGACACATGCTTTGAGCAACACAACACCCTGAGCAGTACTTTTGCTGAGAGTGAAAAAGGATCACCAGGCAGCATTAGCTATAGTTTATGCTTGTCCTTCTCTTCAGGAAGTGTTTTTAATGCCTTTGTCTTGTTAAAATGGCCAGGGAAGAGAAGTCATAAAGATTTCTTGGTGCTGCTGAAGAGATTAAGAAGTTCACATTGCATCCTCTGCACGTCTGGTTTTTTGGAAGGTATGAAAAAAGAAAAAACTGCACAGAAAACCTTATATCAATGATTGCCCTCTATATCAAGTGTTTTCTACATGCACAGGGAGGAAAGCAGGCCTTAAGAAAAATAATTATTGTCCTGCAGTGTTTTGCTGATCTGGGAAAGGCAGAACCAACATACATGGCCTACTGAAAATGAGCTTGATGCTTTCAGTTGTTCCTTTATGTCTGGTGAGAAGTCCTCCCCAAGGACATATCTCAGAAGAGCTGAGAACTTCTCCAAAGATAATAGGAAGCTGTGACAGTTGTGGAAAGACCTGCAGTGAGTTCATTCATGATAAGATGAATTCTTCAAGGACACCCCACAGCACTCTGGCTATATTGTTGTCATGACTAGGTATTGATAGCCATCAGCTTTGCATCAGCACAATGTGGAATGTTGATTCTTCTTCTGTCTATAATGAAATGCTTGCTGTGCTACTTACTGTTGTTAAACATTTGCCTTTCTCTTCAAATCTCAGCACACTCACCAATCCATTATTTGATGTAGCAGTACTCAATATACTAACAGAAAAAGAAAAAAAAACATTTTAAACTCTATGCAACAAAATCCCCTATAATGCCAAACTTGACTGTAACATACATAATAATAATGAAATGATTTTTTTCACACAGATTATATTAAACATTAAAGAACAAATTCAGGAAACTCCTGTGCTTTTGTCAAGAGTTAGTCATGACTACATTTTACATAGGAAGACTAGTAAATATTCTCATAGCCACAGAAAAAGATGTTAAAAAGCAAATGTAAGAGCTTGGAGCAACCAGAAGATGACTTAGAAACTCCTACTTTTTCTATTTTCTTGTATTTTTGTAGAGCAAGTGTGTTGGTAATGCTGCTCCTTTAAGAAGCACTTCTAGCAAAGGGGAAACAGAAACAGTTTCTTTATGAATTTTAAGGCAGTTCTCATTCTGTCAGTAACTCTTTCTCAATGAAACTGTGGAGGTGATGACTCCTTTGAAAATCTCTTCCCCAAAGCAGAAGGGTGAAGCAGGATCGCTATTGTATTCATGTTTAAAATGGAGGCAATTTAACTATACTGCAGTGATGTTGGAAAAGGAATACATTTTCTCCATATTGTCAAATCTTTTATGTTATTTCTACTTGGATTTGTTTTCATATATTGTATCTAACTCTTTCCAAGCACAAGTATTTGCAAGCATATTCAGATGCAACACTCTTTAAAAACACAAGACTATGTACCTCCCTAACTGAGATAGGGCTGCTTGATTTGAAAACCAGAGGTATTTTTTGTATGCTGCTCTTTTCATAGAAACAAGAATTTGAACAAGGAAGGAGAGAAGGGAAGATTTCCCCCATCAGCTCTAAGCACAGCCTCTGTCCAGCCTGCTGGGACAGCTTGTCAGAATGTGAGAAATAAAAAGAGAGGGTTTGTTGTGGGAGGTGTGGAAGGAAGGGGTTTTGGTTGATTTGAACAGTTGAATTAAAAAGTTCTGTGTTAATTGCTTTTTGGAAAAGCGGAACTGGCCCTTTAAGGGGGGATTTCTCCACATGCAGGTCAGACAGGCGAATTTGTCGGGCAGTCTGTGAGGCAGCAGCCTCAGCAGAGGGGCTGCTGTCAGGGTCTGCGGCCGGTGGTAGGACCTGATAGGGCGACTGGATGGGCCAATCAACATGGATGGTGCAGCGAGAAATTGCCCAAAGAAGGCAGTGAAGAAGTGAAGTGATGGAGTAACCTCGAATCAGCGTGCACAGTACCATACATGGACTATGGAAGGATGGACTCCTGGAGGGGAGGGAAGGGCGCGTGGCGTGAAGGAAATAAATAGGGGTGACCCCCCCCCCCCTCGGGTGCTCCCTGGCGACTTTGCTGTGGCGAGGCACCCTGTGCGCACAGTTTGGCCAATAAACCCTATTTTGCTTTGCTCCTTCAACTCGTCTCTCTAAAAATTCTTCGAGCCGAGATTTTTCGCACAAGAAGATAGCACGTTCAGTATTTTAATTCTCTTGAAATGCACGTGACAAAAACACTTCTTTGGATTTCCTTCCTCTGTGTGCATTAAGGAGCTGTGTCACAAAGTATTGCAGTAAAAAAGCCTGAATGAAATACATCATCTCAGAGATTTCCTATTGCTTGAGTTCTTGTTGGTTCATTGTACATACTCTGTTTCCACTGAGCCATTAGGTGGCTTCTCTTTCCCTCTCTGTAATCACTCTCTCTATTGATTGATCACGGTGATTATCAAATTACTATATTTATCTCTTCCTTTTGGAGACTGTGGAACAGGAATATAAGTAAACTGATGAATTTCTCTTGCTCCTTCTCAGTGTCATAAGGCCTCTGATGGTTTCCAGCAGTCCTTCTGGATACCAAGCTCAATTTCATGGGTCAGCAGTAGAGGGAAGCACTCAGAGCACACATTTGGAAAAAAAATACCTCCATTCCATTTCTGCCCATCACATACAACCATGTCTCTCCCTTCCCTCCTTATAATTCTTGCAGAAGCAATGGTTCTTCACTTCCCACAGTGTTTGGCACAATACATACCAGATCTCACATGAACCCTGTACGTATAGTCCCATTTTTCTTCCTGAATTTTGCATCAATATGAGTCTAATGCAGCTGAATGGAGTGAGCTAGTCTCCAAGAGGACAAAACTAGAAGTATCCCTTTTTGTTGCTCAGGTGATTTACACCAGTGCTAACCTGGAAAAAGTGATGATAAAAGTATGCATTATGAAATAAAATAAATACATAACTAATATATATTCCATCTGCCAGGTCTCAGAAAATATACAGAGGGCCAGATATGTTGTAGTGATAAAAAGATATAAATTTTTCAGCATTTGAAAATGTCTGGGCAAATGACATTCCTGTTTGATGACTCTCATGAATTTAGAACAATACTGGCCTCAGAGAGATTATTACCCTGAAGTTTCCAGTAACAGTAAACTATCTCCCACACTACAAACACCTCATAGTAATATTTAGAGCATACAGTAATCAGTTTAAAAAAAAACAAAGCAAACACACAAAACCAAACACCTGAAATACATGGAGTTAAGACCAGGAGTTAACCTAAAGCTCGAAAACAAGGTGATGTGCCACTTCTAATTTTTCTCCTTGACTCTCTTACATCTAAACGCATCTGCTTCCAGCAGACAAAACTCAAATAGTTATACTGTGACCAGGGTGAAGTAAAAACACAGTGGCTTCAGAAGCACATAACTATTAGCCTTCAGAGTAAAAAGCCAGCTCCCTATTTTACTCTGAGACAATGATTCAGGCTCTCTGAATCATTATTTTACTCTGAGACCATGTGCAGTGAACAGTGCGAATTAGAGTAAAACATACTAGAACCAGTTTGCAGTTCTTTCAGTCACTATTCAACTTTTCTTGTTTTGGGGGCTTGTAAGTTAGTACTGACTGACTGTAAAAGCAATCCATACAAATGAGGGAATGTGCTGTGAAAGCAAGGCACAACCTTGTTTTTGCCATGCACCCAAGCCACTGTCTGTTCTTGGCTGGAACTTAGATATCCTCTAGCACGCAATGACCTCTGAGCATGGACATGACTATGTGACAATTACAGAGATGTCTGTGCTCCAATGCCTGCTTCTTCAGAGGCAACAATGCTGGAAGATTGTGCAGACACCTTCAAGCAAACTCTGTAAGTCACTTTTAACTGGGAAGCAGCATGCCTTGTGCTCTTGCAGTTTGAACTTAGCAGCTGCACACTGTAATTCCCTAGACTCTAGTACTCAATTCACAGATGAACAAGGCCCAGGAGTGCCATAGACCAGTCCTCTTCAAACTCTTCACCCATTTTGACCTGTTCCCTTTCACCTTCTCCCTCACTGGGAAAGCAGCAGGGTCTTTATCTCCTTATCATCCTTTCTGTCCTAACTAACATGCCCTCCTTACTAAGGTCTTTGCTCCAATGCAGGAGGCTTCTGCTGACTGGCTGTATGGGAGCTGATCAGGGTCCAGCACACTTGCAGACTTTTTTACCTTAGTACTGTCTTTTCCCTTTCCATTTACCCAGTCTTCTCCAAGGTGTTTCTCAGGCATGGGGTTAGCCTGCTTTTGGCTTTCACTTAGCCAAACATCCATTATAGTGAAACTCACCCCAGTGGCAGACATTTCTGTTTAGGTTTCCTGTGAAAGAAGTTTTTGTGAAAGCTTCTTAACTCGGAATGTAGCACTGTATACTCACTGATTCAATGCTCTAGCCAATGAAACATTTGTAGCAGTTACTAGTAAGCGGTCCCAAAACACCAGCCACAATCTTGTAACCCCAAAATTACAGTCTTGTAATACCAAAAGCTTCTACACTAGGATAAATGATGTACATGCAGGAAGAAAAAAATTAGAAAGATTTAGCTTCATTTCAGTTTGCACTGCAGACACACAATGTCAACTGGAAGAGTTAAGCAGACTGTCCCACTTAATTTTCAAGTACACCCAGGCATAATTTTAAGTAAAATTTCTCAGAGATGTCAGAAGTAAGTAATTTCTAGTTTGTTCTGGGTTACAGAGTAAATGCTACTGTCAGATCAAGACATGGGAATATAAAGCAGACGTCCTTCTAAAAGCCTGTCCAAACCATGCTGCCTTGCAAAATACATTACGCACTGCCCTAATAAGAATGTGTTGTGCCCTCATGTAGGATGATCCTTCACACTGCTGCATGTGAGACTAGCCTTCCCAGAGTACTAACCACCTGGAAGCTTTATCTGGCACTCTCACAAGGTCCTTCCAAATTGCACTAGGAAATTTGAAAACTCATATCTCTTTCCATGCCTAAAGAGAAAAAGGGTTATAACTCACATCTGAGGCCTTCTAACTGCAGGAGCAGCTTCCTCTGAGGCCACATGAAGAGTTGCATGCCAGTATTGCAGCATTCCCATAACCCGGGACTTTACCACAACGCTGGTGCTGCATACAGAAGGTGTCCCTGCCGAAACTCAGCTTGGGAACTCTGTATGTCTCAGAGCCAAAAAACAGTAGAGGAGGAGAAACTGAATGCAAACTGTCTGCTCATCAAACTTATTCTGCATTCAAACAACAGTGATTCTCCAACAGCTGTAGGATGACAGAAACTCTCATGGTTTTTGCATTGTCTGATGAAGACGGGAAAAACAGTATTTTCTCTCTGGAATGCCCGAAAGACCAAACAAAGCCATGAAAATTCTCTTGGGACCTGGGTGATGATGGACACTAAACACAAAGATACTGAAGACCCTAGGAGTGCCTTATTCTTGGAACATTGTGTGGGGGGGGAAAGTGTATAGATTGTAACTTAGAGGACTGTAAAGTTTTCTGAAGACAATTCCATCTTCATAAAGACTCTTGTGGTTACCTAATATCCAACTGGTATTCATGAAATCGGGTTTGTACCTGCAGGTAAACTCATAGAATTTTCCAGTCTCATTGATTTTTATTAAATTGTTAATGATGACATCACTTTTCCTTTTAGAACAATATGCACAGAAATATTCAAGGGACTGAAACAGAGAAGGGGAGGCACTCCACCCTATTTGTGCCATGTATTTCAGAAATTTTGAGCAAGGCTTTCACACAGACATTTTGACAGCCAGCAGGTTTAAATATATAAGGCCTAGTTGATCAAGCTGAAGCAAATATTCTAAACCATGCTGCATTTCTAACTAAGAATCACAGTGCCCTGGAGCTGCTTTTAAAGATTTTATCCCCTTTCATCATGTAGTCTGCTTTGAACTGCTTTACCAACTAAGTTCAGGTCTGATGGAAGTAACTTATTACATTTAAAGCTGGTGACTGCACAGACAGTGAAAATCATGGAAGGCAGAAGGGCCAGGGACTGCAGAGTATGTGTTTTTAGTTACTGGTTCATTTGCAACACACAGATAACTTTGTTCACTGACATTTTCCTAGTGTCATGTACACAGTATAACATGCTCTTCTCAGCAATTTTGAGTCCTTTTGAGAGGAGCAAGAGATATTTTTACTACAGTGAACATATATTTGCACTGTTATTTTTCTAGATAATCACTTTGTTAGCAGTTTCCATTCCTCACACTTAAGAAAGTTGCTTTTATCTAAAAACTAGGCTTTGATCCTCCTGGGATGAAGAACTGCAGGCCTTCAAGGTATTGTGCATGATAAGGAAGTTTTGCCGAACCTAAATCCCTCTACAAGCCTTCAAGTTTCAAAAACTAAGGTATGGCAGGACCTACACAATTAACTGGCTGGTTTCCTCTGTACAAAGGTCATCAGCATCACTGACTTCATTCTTAGATACAGCCGAATTCAGGTACTTCTCTCCCCAAGACACTCAGCTGCAATATAAGGATCCCAAGGGATAGTGGGGTTTTGTCGCATCTGGCTGTTCCTGTTTATTCACAGTGCTCCATCTGTGTGCAAAAGCAAAAAGTCAAGGTCACTTGTAGAGCTGAGGGGCAGGGGCAGGGTTGTACCTGAGCCATTTTCTGTGAGAGCAAAAGTGAAACAGGGAACGGCACCAGCCCAGCTATAGAGTACACCTGACATGAAATGGTGGATGGAATGGGATAGCATCTGAGATACCTGACAAAACACTGCTGCTGGAAAGCCTATGCACCTCAAATAGTGCACCCAAGAGACAGTAAATTTCCTGGTTTTTATTTAGTTCAATGAAGATCTGAGGGTTTAATTTTTCAAGTGACTCTGGGGAGAGAAGAGGGAAGAAGGTCCAACATGAACGCACATTCAGCTCAAAAGCCAAGTATTTGTGCTGCTAGCAAAGGAATCTGTCAATGTCCAGAGTGCCATGTTTGGATGACAGCTGTCATTAACCAGCATATTGGAAATATCACTCAGTTCTAATTACTGACTGCTTTGGAAAGTATGCATATCAGTCTATCTCATAAAAATTATTTCACATACATTGTGACTAAGTACAGCAGAGATGTAAGTGTTTCAAATATTTTCCTTTCACAAATAGCCATAATTTGACAATTTAGATGCAGTCCATACTTATCTGGGCTGTGGTTCCACATAAAATCTTTTACTGTCCTTCAACTGTCCAAAATATCAGTTAACAGCAGGAATTTATTGTGTAGTGTTGGAGGAAATGAAATCAGAATGTCTTCTCATACTGAAAAGACTCTGAATGCTCAGTGCCGTAACTGAATTTGGTCTGGTCCATGTCAGTAGTATAAACTGGCAATTACACCAGCTATTTGGGATGACAGGCTTTTCAACTGAGAAATTCAAGAATAGGAGACTTAAATGTTGATATAAAACATTTCTGTCCAGCAAATTTATTTTTGGTATTTTTTAGCATATAGCAACTTCTGAAAGCAGATATCCCCTGTAGCTGAAATTTACCATTTGTGAAGAACAGGACCAAAACAGTTTAGAGGCCCAAACCCCTTTCACACAACACATTTTCCTCTAGTGACTGCCACAAAAAGAGGCACCTTCACTGTCCTCCTCTAATTCACCTGAAGGCGTGGGTAAGAGTAGTTTATACTGATCTTGACAGCTTCAGTATTGCCTAGGAAAGTTAGTCAGTGAATTAGTAAGGTTACTGTGGAAGATTCCAAGGATTGGGAATGGAGTGCCTGAAAAATAGCAAGATCTCTGATGAAGGGAAAGATGAAGAAATGGGAGGGGAAGGGGAAAAAAAGGCAGGAAGAACCTCGCCCTAAGAACAACCCAGCAGTGCAGCAATGCAAGAACAATGCCACCTATCAGCAGCAGCAAGTGATCTGCGTGGAGCAGTTATGCTTTGCAAAACAAAACATCCCATAAGCAAGGCAACCTGCTGGCTTCCCTTTTCTGTCCACACTCCACTTGTTTCACTTAAAAAGCAAATCCAGAAAATAGGCACTTAACATGTCATGTAGCTAAAACACTAGGCCAACTCTTCCAAGCATTCTGTGAACATTTTCAGGCCATTTGCTTCTGCAGAAAATGCTTTTCTACTACTCAAAACAGTGCTCTAAGGGCAATCAGGGCAGTATTTGTGTTGTAAAACAGCACAGACTTATGAGAACTCACTATAATAAACTGCCTTTAGGTGTGGGCTGAGCAGCAGGGTAAGCAGCCCTTGTAGAGCTCCCTGCTCCTATATTAGGAAGGCTACAGCTCCAAGGTGCAGACAGAAGCAGACCCAGGTCTCTATAGCTGAGGTCACCTTCCCAGCACGTGGCCTGCCTCCATGCACAGCAATCCATATAGCCCTCTCCAAACTGTCAGCCTTCCGTGTTTTGCCAGGTTCACAGGATTACTTCACAAGCTGAACAGTGGGAATCTCTTGTGTACATGTTTCCCAGAACCTCTGGACTGCCTTTGTAACCAGAATGATGTGGGGTGCTCAAGCAGGGTTATCTTATTATATGTGTGGATGTGGTAAGGGTGAGTGCTCAGTACTGAAATATCACTCCTTTCAAAGTATCAAGGGGACATCCAGCAGCAAAGACACTGCTTTCAGCAGCCACACCTGAAAATCTTACTTTGAGTAGTTCTTATAAAAGAGCTGAGCAGGAACAGGAGGAGTTTTCTACTATTTCTGAATGCAAAAGAGAGTAAAACTCAAGATACAAATCTTCAGCACTATACTACAAATGTCTTTGAGCTTTCCAACTATAATACTTGGACAGGGGTCAGTCTATACTTCTTTTTCCTGAGCTCTGTTTTGTCTCTTTGTACAGAATGTTGCTAATCTATTAAAGGTAAGATGTCTACACCGTAAAAGGACAACTGCAATCTTGTAATAAGTTCCATTTTGAGGGGATGAAGGGGGTACAGTGAAGACAGATTTGGATATCATGCAGTTTTTCCATAGCCTATATCAGTAGCAAACTCTCTACTACTGGCATGGCACCCTGTGCAACCTAGCAGGCTGAAGTAAGCCCTTCACAGAGCCTACTCCCACCCTTGCATTTGCTCTACATCCCGAGGTATCACTGCTTTCTGGAAGCCTGATTCAGTACCTCTGCCAACCCATTAAAATCATAGAATCATAAAATGTTAAGGGGTCAGAATGGACCTTAAGGATCATCTAGTCCAAATCCCTCCTGACGTGGGCAGTTAGGAAGTATCACAGGCCATGAATATGTTAATTCTCCACTATGTTTGTCTGTCATTTCTGAGGCCAATCACCTGCTTCCTCTTGCAGATTTTTACCTTCCATAATAGCAACAAAGGATTTTCAGCAGTAGGGCTAAGTCAAACATTTCTCCTAAATACCTGCTCTGTTAATACTGTTTCCACAGGCAGCCCCTATTCTGCATGCTTTCATGTTAGAGAGATCCAAAAGCTAGGTCTGTCACTTCTCTGCTCTGGGCAACAAATTCTCAGAGTACACCAGGACAGTAGCCTTCCTGTTTGTACGGCAGAGGATTCCTTTGCTTTTCTGAAGCTGGCCCTCATCCACACCGTGTTTGACATCTCATCTGGAGCTGACTCCGTCTGCCACCTTTTCCTCTTCTCACAGCCACCACTTTTTTTCTCTTCACAACTACTGCCTGGCATAGGATACAACCACCGCAGCTCAATGCTGTGACCTCCTCTGACCTCCTCCAGACCACACTGACCACAAGCACTGCTTTCTGACATTTTCATTGCAACACAAGGCTTCTCACATGGATGAGCATTCTCCACTCAGGCAGAAGTTGTAGCTATCATTCATGAAGGCTGAGGTTGCTACTAACAGACCTGATGCTTTGCAGGTGGACCAGCACACACTTTTTTGAATAACTATTTCAGAGTTACATATTAGAAAGATCCATATGGATCAAGCTGCATCTGCCTTGCCAGATCTCCAAGGTTTGCACTTGGTCTGGCTCCTTCTACCCAACCTGCAAGTCCTCCGTCCAAGTAGATTTCTGATATCAGAATGATCCAAGCAGGCTTTATATCAAATAGAGGATGTGGCAATACAAAAAGTTGCAAAGGGCAATTTACCTTTCTGTGTGGCAGACTGCAGAGTTACAGCCTTCCTTTCCTTCTTGCAAATGCCTGCAATCACACCTACCTCCAGTGAAAAATTCTGGTGGTTTAGGCACATTTAATAAGCTCAGAATCACATCAAGACACACATCATCTTGAATAGGTTGCTGAACCCATGTTACTGCAAGACTTAACACCTACTAAGTAACTGTGGATAAAAGACCCAGTGCTTAGATGCATCATTCAATTTTATTGCAACTTTCTAGCTCTACTGCCAAAGGGGTGGATAAAAGAAAAACTGAACACAGAAGTGACCATGCAAGTGCTGCTGGAGATGGGAACAAACAGGAAGATGCTCTAACCTCTGATACACTGGAAGATAGTATTCAGCTTTCTACTGGTTTACACTGTTCACCAGAGTGTAGTTAAAGGTAATATATTGCTCTGATACAGACAGCACTGGAGGAATCCAAGGCATTTTGCAGGCAGTAAACTATTGAGTTGCACAAATTTGTTTTTTGCCAATTGCCCATTTCTCCAGGCAAAACTTTCTGCTAATGTAATCCTGTTAATCTCTGTATGGTTTTGTAAACACAAAATATGACCCAAATCTATGTAAAGGAACTTAAACAGGAAGAAAGTATGGAAAAGAACTGAGAATATCATCCCTATAGGTTAGCGTTACTGTAAACAAGCTATATACCTGCAGATCCATCCTTGCATTTCTCCTGGCTATTTGATGTTATAAACTTTATTCTACACTACAGTATGTCTGGAGTTCAAGCTCAGGCTGCGTGATCTCAGCAGAGGCATCAGGATGCTACAGCTTGATCAGCTGAGGCACATAGGCTGGTTGTTTGGAGTAGGAGAGCATGGGAATGATGAGCTTCTGTTTCTCCTTTGATACACAAGCAAGAATGTCAGTGATATTCTGGAGATGACAAGGATTCTGCTACTTATTGTTATCATCTAATCAGTTTGCAAAAGTATAAAGAAAGATCTCTCCGGGATTTTTTTAATTTTCTTTCCTTCCTGCGGCTTCAGTGTGTAAGGAAGTGAAACTCAGATCAAACCACATCGGCAGGGGCTACTAAAGGCAGCAAAGAAAGACAGTATTCCCATACACCACAGCTACTGTTAACAAACCCTTAAAATTTCTTCAGCATTTCTGAACCAAAATATAATCACACTGGGAAACACTGGCAGACAGTGATAAGTTTCAATCGAAACCAACATTTCCACCTAACAACTATTAGCACAACATACACAGAGACTTTTCACTAAGGAGCATAGCTCTTCATCACCTCTGTTCATACAATCACCTTTTGTCCTTGTGCAGCAGAAACATCCATTTTCCATATCCACATCTTAGATTTAGTACCTCCTTTTCTTTTTTATCTTCCACTTGAAAAAATAAAACTAAACAACACACACAAAACAGCTACCAACTGTGGGTGAAGACCCAGACTTTCTTAAGTGGCAGAGATACTACAAGCAGTGGATTGACGAGGACGTTGAGGTTATGGAACCTAAGGCACTTAATACCGACGCTGGGCACCAAATTTATAAGGATGTGAACCACAACATGCCTTATATGAACATTTCCCCAGTTTGATAAATTATGTTATTAATATGTCCTCCCTATGATTTTTCCCTTAGTCATTCCTATCCTGGGTTCTTCTTCCCATGATCCCTTAGAGCTCCTTTCCCACGGCTCTTTCCCATTGGTTCTCATTTGCTGCATTGCAGTAGTTTGCCTTATATGGTTAGAGTTCCACCCCTGTTTCCCATTGGTCCGTTTTTCAATCCCTCATTTGCATACCCCTGGACCAATGGGAAGCTTTGTACCACCCCTTTCTCTAGAACTTTCCCCTCATACCCTATATAAATTCTGCTGTCCCAATAAACTCGCTTCTTTTGTGGCCACCAAGTCTCAAGTGTGGATCTTCTTTCTGGGACCTGCGTCGAACCAGTGCGGAAGGAGCCGTCCTGAGTTTGGAGGGGTGGTGATTAAAAGAGCTGTTATCATTTGAGCTGGTTATCACTGTGCCTCTCTGAGATGAAGACCTGCTCCAGCATTTGGTGTCTTCCTCATCTACCAATAACCAGCAGCAGGTTTGAGGATAGAAATCTCAAAACTACTAGGTCTTTCAGTTTTGTTTCAGAGATCTCAGTCCTGAAGTATTTAATGTCATCAAGGTGGTCAGGGGCCTCTACAACCCAGTAAAGAGGATCTAGGTTTGTTTTGTCAGAAAGAGTAGGCTGTGGTGCTTTAGTAGCAACTTAGAAGTATTTATAAGGCATTACAAAGGACCTCTGCCATCAGTAGCAAGCGGGCTAACAAGGGGTAATGGCCAGGGATTGCACCTTGGAAGACCTGGGCCAAGCAAAAAGAAAACCTTCTAGAAGATGCAGATGATGGTACTGCCCTGGATGGGCTCACAAGGAAACAGAAGGGTTTTTTGCTGTTTGGCTGGAACTCAGGTGGATGTCTCATATTCGCAGAACCAGTAAAATTGTCTAGGGTGAACTGCAGAGCAAGGAAAACATGGAAGAAGAAGGACACAGCTGGTAGACTGCAAAGAGAGGAAGTTCAATCATTAGTTTCTTGATTATTTGGATAAACCTTAATCTGTTGGACTATCTCACAGAGGTATATCACTTGTCAGGATGACAAATCAGTAACATTTTCCTCCCTTGAGGCCATTTGACTTCATCGCATATTTTGACAGCTACATGATTCTGAAGACAGCACTTGCCAAGAGATGTCATCATAATTCACAGATACTTTCTCTAGAGAGGGAAACGAAGTAGTTTAGTGAAAGTTCAAAAAGAATTTAGGAGACAGGAACTACTACATGGCCCTGCATTTTTTTTCGTGCTTTATTATCACAGATAATAGTTGCAATTAAACTGACCTTCTAAAAACTATTTAAAATTAAATTAAATAAGAATTACTGTTTGTAACTTTGATAGCAAGTTAAAAAAAAAAGGGAAAACTTCAAGAAGTTTTTTTAATTGTTCGTGATTTTTTTTTCTTTCTTTTTTCTTGTTTTCTGGAATTGCAAATTTTCACTGTTCCTGCCAGGAATTTATCTCATTTTTGAGTTAAATTCAGGTGATATGTACTATGTTAAAATGGTATTATCAGTCTGAATGACAGGAAAAAACCCATGTGGTTTCAGATCACCATATTTCAAGACAATTATTTTGGAGTTTAGTACAATCTACCATTTGTTGTGCAAGGTATGTCTTCAGTTAGTTATTCTTTTTTACCCTGCGATCTCTTCAGGGTTTTGCATTCTCATTTTGTCCCTGCAGGTATGGTGACACTGTTTTATATTCCTAGCTTTCATAATAATAAAAAAATATCACTTCAGAGCTATATTTCTACTTGGAACAATGCAGTAATCACACTCAATTCATTACCACATTGTTAATGTACAGACATTTAATTTACATACCAAGGAAACATACTGGAATTACTGCTGTGAAATGGATCACAGGATGCCAGATATATTGCTTTATTTTTTTCTTAATATTATACCCTATGTCTACCTGCAACTTGCAGTGTTTTGCAGAATTCATGTTTGAAGTCAGAAGTATCGGTCTATATGCTGGTCTAGTCAGAAAACTCCACCTGAAAACATGATCACTCTCAATGGTTCATTGTCCAAAGCAACCAATTTAGCAGAAAGAATCACTTTGCTGCTCTTGAAGTGCAAAATGCTAATTGTGCAGCAGATGTAGTTTACTGAGGATATTCACTTTTTTATGGCAATTTGTATGTGGGAATTATAAAATAGCAGTCAGAAAATTATAATCCATATTCCACCTGAGCAGCAAAACAGTGTAAAATCCAGTTATGCAAAAGCCCCATCATAAGCCGAAATACTTACTATTTTTGATAAAACAGTTCTTAGAATCCTTTCTAATTTACCCATTGTGGAATTTCATATCAAGAAGTTGGGAAGCAAGTCTGCAGTGTAGATGTTGTTATTGCAGTATACAATATTTTGAATTTTAAGAAATATCTTTGCAGCCTTACTTGAAATTCATTCACTCTTCTATAATTCAGTGGTTTGAGCATATCTAACGTATTCATTTTGCATATCTCAATTAATTCCAGGGTATATTCCATCCTGACTATACCCGACTTGCTTGCTACTTTACAGACACAAAACATGAGTGTCTTGTAAATTTTTCATTGTTTTCCAGGATTGTTTGATCAGTAGTTTAGTTGATGCAGTAAGACACATATTTTTGAGGCCCCTTTTCCTTAGACCTTCAAAAGTTTGGCAGTAGGATATATAGCTTTTTGGCATTTGGTAGTTTTGATGGTTGGGGAGGGGCAAGAGTGCTGTATCAAGCAATAAAAAATTGCATAACCACTAGAAATCTTTGCAAGATAGAGAAAATTCCTGGGGAAGAGATGCTTACTTGAAAAGGCACACAGATATTTATGCTGAGATTATGGAAGTAGAGTTTGTAATGTTGCTGTTTCTGTCCAGGGACCAGTGCATGCAGCATAAAGGAACAAGCTGTACATACAAAAATGCCCACAAAATGTGTTCTCTTAGCATTCTTTTCCCAGAAGGCCAACTTACAACCCCACTCCCCTGCCCCAGTATCCCCCGCTGCACAGCAGCTTCTTGCAGGAGGCATTTATGCTTTGGTCTAATGATTCCGCCTTTCCATTACAAAAGAGATTGTAACATGCACGTGTCAAAATCGCAATGTAGACAGGACAATCATTACATATTTTAGATCACCATATTGAAGACAAGTGAGGGTTTACTCTGTCAGACTAAAAGAAAATCACTTCTACTCACACATTGCAGACAATTTTCTGAAAGTAACCTTGTCTTCATCATTGAGGATCCCAAGCAGAAGGAGAGGGGAGTTGTTTCACCAGGAAAAGAAGTTTACACAAAGTCAAATTCACAGCAAAACCGCTAACAAGTTTATTAGCAAAAAAAATACCTGCCACTTAGTCCTTTACATATCCACTGTTTAAAAGCAACACAAATATACTACTGCATAAAGGGAAGTGTTTCTTAAAAAATGCATAGAAGCTAGAGATGAGCTTTTATGATAGTGTCAAGCTGGTCATTAAATGCTGCAGATTAACAGCAGTAAGATGAAAGGCACTCTTGGGGCAAACTCGAGTGCTGTATTTCTCAGTGTTGTGTCTCCCCAAGTGTTTAATGTTTCCCTGGATATAAAAGATTATTTATCACTTCACATATTGTTAAAATTGAAGGGCTGGAAACATTTATTTCTGTGATTAGCTCCAAGGCCTCATTCATTGGATGATTATTACACTTCTTGTCCGTCCTTGTAAAGGTATAATAATAACACAGATGATATCCATATTTCTCTAGCATTGCAGTAGTCTCAGTCATATGCCAACCAAGAGGCTGCCCTTAATTTCAGTGCATTTTTATGAGTTACACAGAAATATAATATTACATATTATCACTCCTTCTGTGCTTTTCTTGAATAGCAATAGAGTGAACCTGACATCATGTTCCATGGATTCCATACATGGAGCAAGTTTCTATCACACACAAGGACCTCTTATGACTTCTGACCTGCTGTGCAAGGACCCTACAGACACATTACCTCAAAGAATCTTAGTTACTACATGGTTTAGGAGCATTAATAAGAATTGGTAATTCTCTATTGTAAAACTGTGACATGGAGGTGGTACATTGTCCTAGTTCAGTAGATGGGACCAGTTTATCATTGTGTGGGTGTGACCAAAGCTTTGTATTCTACACCCTCTAAGCCATTTCTCATGAACTGTTAACAATGGACCATTTGCAGCAGCTGCCCAGGGCATACCAGACCCCTCAGACTGTAAGCTGGGTGTGAAAGAAACCTATCAGATAAGAATTTTGGTAACTCCCCTCCATTAGTACCTCCACACCCAGCCTGAGGTGTCATGTCTGCTAATGGGCCTTCAACTACTCCAAAAATACCCCATGACTCACAGAGTTAGATCACCCATTGTGGAACTTCCGTCCCTGGGGGAGGTACTAGGTGTTCCCTCCTTAACCAGAGGCTATGTAATCTTGGGGTTTAGAGACTTCTGGAATCACTCATCGGATCCAGAGGAGGACCATAGCCTTTACAGGACTCCGACCACCACTCTCGACCAGACTGAGACCATCATCTGTATCAACAGCTTTTTCCCCTTCCTTTTACTTTGGACTCAGGGGAACCACGGGGAGGGGGAAGGGGATGTAGCTTAGCACAGGGGCTAACAAGCACCATTCTCTTTGTGCCCCAGGGTGTTGGGTTATACTTCTGGGTTTTGTGGGTTAAAACCAATTTGTCTTTGTATCACTGTATTTATTGTAATATTTGTATTAAATTGTAACTCTGATTTATAATCTCTTTTGTGTTGGGTTCACTTGTCCTACTGGTTTACCTTTGAACTAGCCCATACATGAAACTGAAGCAAATCTAGAAACTGCTAGTGGCAAAACCAGAGTTTGTCTTAGAAACAAGAGAATTGTCACTTGAATAAGAATCTGAAATTCATTTCCATGGCAAAATATTACTTCTGATGCCCTTTGCACTACGTAACCTTTGAACAGTGTTAGTGAGTATGAAAAAAACCTAAACTAATTGAAAAAGACTTCCTTGTAGAAGTCTTTTTCAATTAGGTCATTCCTACAAGTCGCATTTGACAGTCATGCTAAGGGACTTCAGGCAACAGTGAAAATTTAAACTTGTGACTTTCAAAGCAGCAAGCAAGCAATAGTATCAATACCTGTGATTTTACTGAGAGTTTCACTGTACCCTCTACAAATTCTGTAGGTACAGAAGTAGATAAGAAGTTCCATTTTCATGAATATGAAATAAAGCAAGTTTCTAGACTTCCTAGCTGCGTGGGAAGGGTGAAAGACACAAGAGCTGCAACCCAAAAGCTTTGAAGGTAGAGAGAAAACTAACAAACTGTGCTGTATGTTTAAGGCATCTGGTGATTTGAGGGGCTCTAAGATGTTCTGGGAAGACTGACAGTGGAAGGGGACTTTGAAAGTGACAGTGTGGGAGTTAAGATGCAACAAAGAAGAAATTCACAAGCTGGTTAAGATGCTCAGACCTCTGAAAGTCCCTTGGAGACAAAATAACTATAGTGAAAATTGGCTGGCATACTTCTGGAGGGAAAAAATATTACAGTAAAATCTATTATAAATTCCTCTTGCTGAAACCTAAACCCACTAGGTTTGTCATCCCAAATGTTGCTGATTTCATCCTGGGTGTTAGCTTAACTTGTTTACTTTGCAACTAAAAGTCATACTAAAAACCCAATCTATTTCAGGAAGCAGCAACATCATAATTCCAAGAAAAACTCAACTGAGGTCTGTTCAGCTTGCCTTATAAAATATCCACTGAGAAATATACATCTTAGAAAACCAGAGTTGCCTAAGCTGAGCACAATGCAAATGCTGCTAGGGGTTGTGTACATGCAAATCTTGGTTACTCACAACATCCCAGACTGACTTCTCCTTGAGCCTGTCTCTAGGCTACTGAGCCTTGGCTTATGACCAATTTCATTCTGTCATTCAGCCAGCTGCTTGAAACAAAACTTTTCAGCCATATCTATCCTGTCATTTCTTATACCTTCCTCGGTCCCTATTTTTGGCCAACCAACACCTGGTTTTAGGGCAGTATTCAGAACTGTGAGAAGAGACCATGAACTCCCTCGTAGGGAAAGAAAGCCAAATGACAAAGAAATCACATGGGTGAAGTACTCAGTCTGGACTGGAGAACATGATGCACTTATTTACTCTAGCATGCATATACCAATACCATCTTGCCAGGAAAATTTACTGTTCTGTTACAATATGGGACTTGTGTCCCTCAATTTTATTCTGTGGATTGACAGCAAGTAAAAATTTCAGGTTTCACTAAAAGCACTTTTTTATTTTGTAAGTATGCAGCTTTAAACACTGAGTGCAGCCAAAAGACTCATGCCAGAAATCAAATACAAAAGGACATGAAATTTATACATAAGTGCATCAATTTCTTGCCAGATGAAGAACTGTGTGCTGAGCTGGTAGGCAAAAGATAATGATTATTTTGTAAAATCACTGGCCTATGGAACTGTATAATGGGTCACATACTAAATATTAACCAAGAAAAGGAGGGGAAGAATAACTAGAATTAGTTGTGCCAACTCAGCTCTATATTTGGAAAGTAACATTCAGTACATTGGGTGGTCAGGTGTAACTTCAGGGTCAGCAACGACCAAGACCACTGGAGCGATCCCTGGGACAGAGGAATGCATTTGCAAATGGGGAGGGAACACAGATTATGACTTCAGGGAAATGATTGTCATATGCATGTTTATTATGGGAAAATCAATGAATATGTATGTAAAATACAGAATATAAACAGGAACCTATCTATACTTGGTATGCATGATAGGCTTAGAAATATCCCCCATGCATCTGGTGTCAAATAAAGAATGTCTGCTTTCTAATACTAAACTATAGTGTTAGAGAGTTTACTTTTTTGACCATTTTTTGGTAACAAGTGGACTTACTGCTATGGCAAAGTTCTCTAGTCTAGAAAATCTCCATACATCAGGAAATTCTAATTTATTGATTTAATTAATACAGATCAGAGTCAAGACTTTTGTCAAAGCACAACCAGCTAAATGAAGAACTTGGGTTAGTCTTTTTCTAGAGTACGTTAAAGTATCCTTGTTTTTCCCTCCAGCCACTTTACAAGTCATGGATCAAATTTGCTTCTAGTGCAATTTTACTAATGTGGGCCAAAATCCATTGTGGAGGAATGCAGTAAGGTTATCTATCTGTATTTTCCTTCTAATGGTCTCTAAGCTTGCATTCTGGCCTAATACAATTCTGTCATACATAATCGATATCTGATTTCATACCTGACATGGCTGGATTGTGCCTCTAACCCTCTAGAAAACACTAAGGCAGCCTCCTGTAGAAGACAATTCAAACATCAGCCTCTGTCCTTGCTGATAGCCGTGAGTGCTTGGGAAGCCATGTGATTTAGTACCCAGATTATTTAGGTGGAAAAACATGCATTCTTTTGAAAATAACTGGCATGGTCAGTCCATGAGTTCGTGAAGCCCTATGTTCTCCAGCAGGTGCAGGCAGCAAAAGCAGCATTGCTGCTTTCCCATGCTCTTCTTTCCACATCCTACTTCTTAAGTAAATGATGCAAATCCACTTGTGCAGGATCAGTTTTATCCTTTATGAATTCATGTGAGCAGTATATAATGCAGTAAAGAGCCAGAGTGTGGTACAAGCTTCAAGATGTACAATATAATGCTAGAAGGTTATCCACAAAGGTGATCAGGAGATAAGCACTATGTACTGGGAAAAAAAAATAAAAATTGAATGAGAAAGGTTCATGTATTAGCACATCCATTGTCATGTTTGAGTAGATGTTAAAACACTAAAAGTTAAAGGTGAGCAAACAAATATTAGCTTTGCTGTTAATGCCAGTTCTGACAAGGGGAGCATCAGTGGCCCTGATGTCCTGCATGGCATAAGGAGGCTGCTGGTGGAGAATAAAGCTGTGCAGCCAGGTAGGTTTTCTGATGGCAGGAGTCACACAAACAGAAATAGTAGGAATTAATGGTACCAGACCTTGTTCTGAGATGAGACCTGCCTCAGAAGTGCTGCCTTGACCAAGTAAGACTATTATCAGATGTATGTTGTGGAGGACAGCTCATTAACCTTGTTCTTCTTCCTTTAGACATTTCTCAAGCCCACGGCATACATGCCCACAGCCCTGTCAAATTTACACGTTGAGGTTTCCAGATGTCACAACACTTTCAAAACTACTGGAGCAATATAGATGTGCCACTAGGGGTCAGGTTGAACACAGCACAACCAAGCTTAGCTTGGAAGACCCCTCTGTGCAGTGTACATGCAGAGTAGCTGGTGTGGAGGGTTTGGAGATGTCCCAACCCAAGCAGAGTCTGGGAAAAAACCCAGTGAGCCCCTGAGGGGTTTTGAGTTCCCAGCAGAACGGAGCCCAAAAAGGCTGTGCCAGGCTACCTGGAGAGTTTGTGCTGCTCATGACATCCACTGGCTATACCATTACCTGGCTGTGGCTGGTGGTAGAACCTGCAGACAAGGAGGTGTGCACTTTATCTTCTTCCTGCTGAGGAAAGCTGACACTCTTGGAAACCATCAGAGAGCTAACTGTGGGGAACACTAAGCAAAAGACCGAAGTGTGCGTGTGCAGTGAGCCCCTAGTGTGCCTCCATCTGCCCTAATAGATGTCTTTCAAAATGAAGATTAAAAGGGATTTTTTTTTCCCCTAGCTCAAAGAGGCATTGAATATTCCTTCCTTATATATTCAGCATAGACCCACCCATGGGATGCAGCTCACCAGAAGTGAAGCTATCCCATGCTGGGAAACAGTGCTACTTCTGTGAGGTGAATATGTTCCAGCACCTGCTACTGCTGCAGGGGTGGCTTGCAGCTCTGGCACTGCCCTCCTGGTGAGGTGCTTAGTCTTGTAGTGATCCCACAATGGGCTTGTTGTGGAACAGCAGGGCAGGGAACCACTCATTACTCTCACTGATGTCCAACACTCAGTCACTTCAAGGAGCTCTGAACAAGAATGTTTTCTGCTGACAAGAGAAATCTGCAGGACATGCAAAGCAACACTGACTTGGAGTCAGATGTCAGCACAGCAGATATCCCAGAAGAGTAGAGAGCCAGAGGAAGAACAATCTTCAAGTTACAGGGTAGCCTGTAACGCTTAAGTGCAGCTACTCAGCCAATGTAAAACTCAAATTACTGGGCAATAAAACATTCCAACAGTGTGACAGAAGAAAATTCAAATCATCTAAACCTGATTTTGAGATTCCATGATCATGAATGAATTAATTTGCCAGTCAGTTATACCAAATAAAATTTTAGAATGTTGTCTGCTTTGTGTCTTGAAAAAGAACAAAAGAGTTCCAGAAGAATGGTATTACTGCAACATATTTAAAAATAGAATTCAATTGCTTTTGTGTATGTCTACCCTAAATTCCATTTTGTGACAGTAACAGTGCTGATGTAGTGATCTAAACATTTACAGAAAGTTATATTATATTCTATTAGGTGCACCAACCTCAGCAAATTATACCATGTTGCTTGGTTTCCCACCCTACCTACCCTTCCCTTTTCATGCCGTGTGATCTCTTGCAGACAGATAATCTGGTATTTCTGACAAATAAACTTTCCACAGTGTTGCAGAAAGGTTGCCACAGATGTGATGGTCTCAGCTGGTAGAGTCAGTTGTTCCAAAGACAGCATTACTTCTCCCTACAACTCTAACCTTACTTTTATCCACAGATACGTTTTTAGGAACCCATCCTGATCTCTCCAGTACTGCTGGTGAAGCCTTGCCTGGACCCAAAAAATTCCCACATGAAAATCAAGATTTAGCCATGAATATTAGCTCCAAATGTCTTCAGATCTGGTTGCTTGAGATAATGACCAATCTCTTACTGTGAACTACAAGATGCACCATCTGCTAGACTTAAACTAAAAATGCCTTGATTAAAGAAATTCTAGAAATCCTATTATTAGTTCTGTATTATGAATAATATCATAATCCAAACTTGTATTGCCGGTAGTTCACCAATGGTGCCCTTTTGACTTGCTCTGTTTTAATTGTTAGCTATATTCTACAAGTCCCTTTATGCTTGCATAGTAGCTCCTTACTTACACCAAGTTGTTTTGTGTTGTTTTTCCTTACCATTTTCCATTTCACAATCTCCCTTCTTGCTGTAGTCCATCAATTTAGGCTGGTGGATTTGGGCACATAGAGGGAAAATCAAGATGCATTGGCAGGAAAAAGGAGTACAGGGAGAAGGAGAGAGCAGAGCTGGTTCTGTGACAGATTTCTAAAATGACCTCAGGAGTACTCCTACGTCCCTTCACATTGTCATACCTAAAAAAAAACCCCACATTTGAATTGGATCATCTCTTAGCATCTACATTTTTAGATTGTCTGGTCTAGAGGAATTATGATTGACAGGAGCCTCAGTACATCATTTTCTGTATCAGGCAAACTGTAGAATTTTTTGCTATTCAATTCCTTGTGATGTGATGGTGCATTAAACCTTTCTTCACATCAATTTTATCATGTTTCATACTAAGTAATATGGACTCCAAACATTACCAACGGATGGTTGTAAATAAACCAAAGCTTTGTGCAACTTCCAACAAATTCAGCATTATTGGGCATGAGACATGGTGCTCAATTAATATGAATCAAAAGCAATTGTGATAAGTCATTTTACCACAGAAATATCCCAACATTCTTTCAGTTTTATTGTATTTGACCATGTCTAATGACTCAATATCATTCCAACAAAAGTTAAGTTTTACAAATGGCTAAAGAGAACATTCTTTTCTGACACAAAGTGACCTGCCCTGTAAGTGTACTTTAAGAGCTAATTTCATGGAATAGTCAACGGAGCAGAAAGGATCTACATCTTTCAAATTTAATGTATTGGGTGCTTACATTGCAAGGTTCCAAGAATCACCTTCATGCATTGTGATCTGATGTACGCAAAGGCAGAATGTCTGATGGCTGCTGGACCACTGAATGGAACTGCTCAGGACAGAACTATCCATCATAGATGACCCTTGTTTAAATTTTGCTTACAGTCTCAGGTGAAATTAACAGCAAAGCAAAGGTCTCAAGTGTTTTAAAGGTACTGCTTCTATTGTAGAAAGAGGTGCTGTTAGAGATCATACAACAATTTGGTTTTATTTGCTGACCAATAGGCCACTTAATGAAGATGCTCCTCTCCTTTTTCTGGAAAAAAGGCATTGCTGTGTATTTCTTTATTCATTTGAGCAATATTTATGGGATGACGCTTTATTCTGGGTAATGACACATATGTTATAAGGAGAATAAATTCCAAGGGTGAGTACCAGTTTCAGGAAATAAGCCATTTTTTTCCTAAACAGGATCATAGAAAATAGAACCAATCTGATGCTGGCTTAGATGTACAAAGGTCTGCTAAAACATATCTGTGATGGACTATGAATATTAACCATACAAATTTTCTTTCATACAACAGCACAGAACCATAGATATACCTTAGTTTTTATCTGGGTTCCTAAAGAAAATGAAGTGTGTTCCATTCCTGCCTTGGCCTTTAAAACCACATAGGCCAAATCCATCTAAATTTGCTTGCAAGGCAAATTCTCAATCATGTCTTTAAAGCTCAGTTCTAAACGATTTGTGAAAAGGAGGCAAAATAATGCTGGCAAACACCAATCTGTTCCTTTAAAAAAGGCTGAGCAAGCATATTATGCAGTGCCAGAGAACTTCCACAGGAAAAAGGTTCTAATAATGCCACAACACCAGGAAAAGTTTCAGGTTCTCCACATTTTTGGACATTAATAATGCAGCCACAACCCCAAAGACCTGTTGAAGTGTGTCAAAAGGAGACCGATGAGGTGTCTATAGAATGTCTGGAGCACACGTCTTATGAGGAGTGGTTGAGGAAACTGGGTACATTTAGCCTAGAGAAGAGAAAGCTCAGAATGTCCCTAGAGCTCTCTGTAACTACTTCTTGGCCTCTTCTACCATGAAATTAGTGATAGAACAAGGGGAAATGGCCTCAAAATGCATCAGGGGAGGTTCAGTTTGGGTACTAGGAACAATTTCTTCACTGAAAGAATGGTTAAGCACTGGAGCAGGCTGCCCAGAGAGGTGGTTGAGTCACCACACTGAAGTTATCATTTAAAAGACATGTAGATGTGACCTTTAGTAACCAGATTTAATGGTGGAATTGCCAGTGTTGGATTCATGTTTGAACTCAATGATCTTAAAGGTCTCTTCCAGCCTAAACAATTTTAAGGTTCTATGATACCATGAAACTGTAGTGCTGGTTTTGAAGAAGTTGTGAAAAGATCCACGAGTCCCTGCTCTATAATTCACTGACAGTAATAAGTACACAGACCTATTGATTTCACAGAATAATGGTAAAGAAAGAATCTAAAATACACAGCGGAGGAAAAGCACCAACTATAGACAAATGATTAATAACCACCAGTGCTGAGTAAAATGGAGAGAAGAGTTGTGCTCAGTCTTGGCTTAGGAAGAAAATGCAGTTTTTCATAACAGAAGAGGCCTTAAGACTTAAAAGGCTGCAGGTTATTATTGTTGTGTTCTACTGTCCATGACCTTTGCCATGCTGTGAAACAAACTCTATCAACATAGACAACCTTTCTACCATAAAGAGCATTTAAAGTCAGGATGACTTTCTAGTCTGTCATCTGAGGATGAACTAAATCTATATAAGCATAGCCCAATTTATGGTGATATTTATTCCTGAACACAATGTAATAAAGACACATAGAATAAGTCTAAATCCATAATAGAGCCCAAAGGGGAAAAAAAACTGTCTTGGTTCTCTACTCTGTGTGTTGTTGAGGTACATTGATGACTCCCACACAGTAATCCAAGTCACCAGTTGTGGTAGTTTAGGCCCTGATTTTAGTAGGCCTCAGTTTAGCACGCCCAGATTGTGTGACATGGATTGACAGGGACAAGCATCACCTGACTTGAGCAACCAAACAGATTTCCTATCAACTGACATCAAAACAAATATAAAAAGAGAGGGAGGTGGAGCTTCTGTCTCTTTTTCCTCTACGCCCATCGCCAGGAGGATGTGCTGCCGCCACTTGTGCTTAGGCCTCATTGCCACCCATATGGCTGTATAGCTAGGGAAGTAGCATCTTATTATTGGTTTTTCTCCTCTCTTGCTGGGAGTTTTCTCAGGAAGAGTGTTTTGGCGTCTTTTTGTGGGTCTGGGTGGCTGGAATCTGTGTTATTTGGCTGGGCAACTTGGTAGAGTCGTTGCTGTTTCTTTTCACATTTGTATATGTGTGTGTTATATTGTATTCTGTTTTGAATTTTCTTTCTTCTGTGTAAATACAAAAAACTTGCCATTTTAAGTTTCGCTTCTAGTTGGTTTTTCTCTCTCTCCTCCCTCCCTTTCCCGGGTTGGGGGGGGGGAGGGAGCAGGGAGGTTCTGGCAGGCTATTGGGCAGTTGGCATTTTGCAAAGCTAAACCAAAACATTAGTGCCGTCAGCTTATCAGTAACTAGGCTTGCACAGACATAAAATAAAAAGAAAGTGAATTCATGAATTTTAAAGTTTCTGTGGTGCTTTCTTAGAGACAAATTGTCACAGCATGTGGGGATGTCTGTGACTGACAGAGCAATCTTAGTGCTCAAGGGAGTCAAGACTTTCCTTATCCTTCACTGAAAGGACATGGTTACAGCTAATTAACTGTCTTAGACAGAGGGAACCCCAGATTTAAATTTCTAGATGACCTGTGAAGCTTCTTTTATGTTCTCTGGGGATAACAACTCAGTATTTGTTAACTTATTTCCTTGCTCTTTTTCTGACTTGCAGGGGGAACCTCATATAAACTACTTTCATAGTGCCATTAGCTCACTTTTCCCACCTTGTAAAATGCAGATATGTATGAATTTTGGATAAATTTTCCTTCTTTGAAAAATTCTTTCAAGTGTGTTAGGTTTTTGCAATCAGTGTTTTCCCCATTACTTATACAAAGACACACATATATTCCAGTATTGCACTTTAAAAATCAAATTACATGTTCATGTCAACAGAGAGGATGTAAATCCAGTGAAACAAAATACATAATGAGTATCTTAAGGCTGAGGAATATGTTTGTGTAAAACAAGCTTTCAGAAGCAATTCTGGCTCTATCAAAATATGCATTAAATTCAAAAGGCTGTCAACTACTTGTAAGTCTGATCTTCCAGCACTGCAAGAAAGCTCTCTGCTAAAACCAAAGATCACTTCAGAAATGAGTAAATAAGACAACGGACAAAACACAGGGCTAAAAGTGAGAGATAGGAGAGGGAGGGCAGTTCATTAATTGTCAGTGCAAAGAATCCAGTCTGAAAACAGAGGTACCCAAATTTTAGTTCTTCTCTGTGGCTCCTGGGAACCCAGTGCCAACGGTGGAAGTCACTATGTACAATACTGTCAGAAAACACAACTCTATCTCCCCTGCTGCTCACTCGAAAGAAAAAATATTTTAGATGGGGTGCACTCTGGTTTAACACTCCTGAGAAAGGCTATTTCAGTCTCCAATACTTTACATAGATTTGTAGCTGACAGATCCTACCATTACAAACAACATTACTGGGAAAAAATGAAGAGCTGGCACATCCATCTTGTCTCTTTCAGACATAAATTTTTCAGATTGTGGGACATTACCTGAGAAAACATCTCACTGCCATCCGCAGACTGATGAAACTATCACTGCTGGCAATTCCAAGTGAAAATGGCTCTCACAGCAAATGAACAGACACTGAGCAATATGAACAGTGAGAAATTAACTTGTTTCAAGAAGTAAAAGGGCTATTGGTATTTCAGATTAGAAATTATATCCTTGCCCATTTAGCACAGCTGTTAATAGTAATAGGACAGAACCAGACATGTTTGACATCTGTTACTTGTTTTGAAGCATTCAGGAAATAAAAGCTCCCAAAACATCCTACTTGTCTGTGCTACCACATGTCCACAACAAAAGCAGCACCTGGTCTACAATATTTTACCTACCTCTAAAAATGCATATATGGCCATCTCACAGTTGCTTACCTTATAACTGGCCAAAAAAGCAACATTGTTCTGGTCAGGCAAGCCTACTATGTTCTAAAAGTATATTTGTTTCCCATACCATCTTAACTGTTGCTTAATATGAATACTCAACACATGAATAGAATACAAAAACAGATTAATACAGATTGTGTTAAAAATCAAAGAGAATGGAAAAGATGTCTAACTTGCTGATGCACAGGCCATTTCCAGTTAGAGCTACTGTACTTCAGTACGACAAATCAATACTTCTTTAAAAGGATATATTGGTATTTCTTTTATCTCTATAATCAAGGCTTTCTGGCGTATTTCCTCCTTCCATCTGTATCCAGTTTTTATAAAAATACACCAACAGTAGAGAAAAGATTAATTCTTAAAATTTTAAGAAATCACTCATGTTCAGTTATGGATTCCACATATAAGGACTGACAACTGCATGGGCAGGTAACCATCTTCAGTATTGTGACTTGGCCACTAGTGAAACGCTGTTCACCTGTTTTGCAATGATTTTAAATCACTAGATGGCGATGTAACAAGCAATTTTACAAGTACTGCTGATGCTCTTGGGCCAGAAAATTGTTTTTATACAAAGAAAGATAACTCATTTCAAGTGGAAGAAGTGAGAACAGGCAAAATGTAAGGAAAGAATGTTGTATTTTACTTTAAGTGAACTGGAATAAAGGTTCCATTTAGATTAAAAATGATGTGGAATATTTTGAGCCATTAGACTTCCACAAAACCTGCATAAAAATAATATTTCAATGAAAGCTCTAATTTTTAATGGTTCTATAAGGGGCCATTAAGTAACAGAAGAAACACTACCACTGTGACACAAAGTTTTCCTGAAGCACACTATGACACAATGACCCTATTCACTTGTCTCCTCTTTGAAATAAATATGCTTTAAAACTATTTTACCTTCAAAAATTCCCTCAGAAATAAGTGACAAAAACAAGATGAAAATGCAAGACACTTTAAATCCAAAAATGACATCTTTTTTTTCATCTATTCTGCTAAAATTGGTATCATTTAAGTAATGCCTAGTTGAGGTTAATGGGATGACTCGTAGGCACTAACCACTGCCAATAAAGAAGGGTTACATGCTGACTTAAACAGCAAGTATTTGGCACCTATAATTTAACTGTGGGAAATTACTTCCAAGTATGGGACAGCAGATGCTGCAGGTCTACATAAAACTGCAGAAACCTAAGACTCAGGAAAAAAAGGAAGAGGAATGTGAAGCTCATTTCACAGAGGGAGATGCATACCTGAAGTTTAAGACAGAGAAAAAGCTGATGGAGACTGAATTCAAAAGGTAAATAATTCCACATAACTGTGTGTATCAGAGAAAGCTCCAACCAATTCAGTGTCTCCAGCTTCTGGGAGTTATACAGTGACTTTTCCCCAAGTGTACTGTGGCATTCCTATCTGGGCCATTTCAGGAATATGCATCAGCTAGGTTAGACATAGATCTCTGTCTGAAGACCAATGGCTTTGGGACACCATGTCCTGAGCAGCAGCTCCACATGTTGTAGTACTTCTGGAGCACAGAGAAACAGAAAAAGTTTCTACAGAGGAAGTGGACTGGGAAGCTCCCAGGACTGGATAATGAGGTGGGGGCACACTGTCCTGGCAGCATTCACAAACATCACTAAGAGAAGTCAAATGAGAAGGGCTGCTGCAGAATGGTTGAAGTAAAATAAGTTACACATGAAGCAGATGGCTTTAAGGAAGGACTTCCTGAGATGCAGCTTCTCTCCTTTTTTGAAAGCCTGACAAAACACTTATTCCAAATTTTTTTTAAATAAATCCAAATGTGCTGTATATGACCTGATTATTAATGTTCTTAGAGTCATGTCCCACTCTATTGGCACCATTCAAATAGATCTTTGCCTTGAAGACCATCTAGAAAACATGCATCAAGATAAAAATTTTTCACTGTCTTTTTGACAGTGAATGTTTACAGTTTCACCCAGGAAAAGAAGTTTTCAGCTCTCTGTCTTTCTCAGATGTTTGTCAGTAGTTTTGAAGAGGAGTTCAAGTCTCACTGTTCAACTCTATGTTTCACTATGCCTAACCAGTTGTTAAAGGCTGGTGCAGCTGAGTTGGCAAGCATTTTATAAAAAGCCTTCTGCCAGGATTCAGCTGACTACTATGTTCACTTGATTAAGGGGAGCAAACAGAGAAATGCAGAATCTCATACATGTACATATTTCGCACTTCACAGTCAAACCTCCTACAACATAAGTTCAGTTAGTGGAGCAACTCATGGTCATTAATATTTTTCAGTAGCTGAGGCTTCTGAAAAAGAAATTAAGGGCAACATCCTGCATGTCTTCCAGTTTAAGTGGATTTGATCTGATAAGAGAGAATAACACTGAAATTATTCACCAATTACCACAAATGACTGAGGATTTCAGCATGCTCCTGGAACTTCTGCTAGAAATTTGAGAATCACTCCCCGGTGCCATGTGATCAATCAGATATACAAGATACAAAAAAAGGCTACTGTTTCAGAGCTACACACACAAAAAAAAAAAAATTGAGAAAATGTCAGGGAAGGAAGGTGCAGAGAGGTAGGACACAGACTGTCTGTGGTCACTGTGTTTTCATACACAGAAACTTCACACCTCCTAAAATATTAGTACTCCAGAGCATCTGACTACCTTCCTTCCCACCAACAGTTTGCACACAATTAGGCACAGAAGCCAGGCAGCTCTAGGCAAAAGGAGTCATCTAAGGTGAGGTCAGAAACATGGTGGTTACTCTCTAGAGAAATAGGAATAGTTTGTGTGGGTGTAAAACCCAAATTGTCACCAAATCCCGTATCCTTGTGTTTTAGAATGATGGGCAGTTGCTTGAATATATAACAACACTGACAAAAAGTGATCCAGCTGAGCAAGAAATTTTGGGAGTCCTGGTTCCTCTAACACCCCTCTAGTCATCTCCAGGCGGTCATATCTTCTCCATTACTATAGAATATAAGTGCTTCATAATTTTCTCTCATGAGTCTATGAGAGCAAAAGAATTGCTAACTCTGTTCCCACATTTCTCAGTGATAGAAAAGCTTGAAGGTATTTAAATGCTGTTTCTCACATACAGATTAGACTAGAGGGTATGACCAATGATAATTCAAAATCTGAATAATCTTGAGGATCTGAAACAGAATGCACAAAACCCGTTCAGTTCATATACAAACTCTGGAGCTGGACAGAAAAACAAAACAAAATGAACAAACAAAACCCCTCAAATCACAATCACTAACAAAACCAACAGTATTTTGAGTCTTCAGGTGGTCTTTAACCCCCATACTCTGAGAGTGCATGAAGTCCAGTTGCCAGGACTGATTTCCACTACCTCATCTTGCTTCTAGACCAGGTTCACAATTTTTTGTGGCATGGTATGTCTCATCAGATGAAATGGGAGTCCAGTGTCTCAATATATCCATGGATCCAATTTTGTAAATTACCACCCAGACACTTTCTGTAGATGTCTGAGTATAAAATAGATGCTGTTTTTATTTTTTCAGAATACAACCCATGCCTCTCAGTCCATTGTTTTCACTTTTAGTACAGTTGAATCTGCCTGACTTTCTTCTGTGTCAGAAACTAGAATGGAAGACATGGCAGTTTTCCAGAAATCTGTCAAAACAGAAGAAATAGCAGGCATCTCCCAGATTTCTGCAAAAGTGATTTGGAGAGCTCCCAAATTACTTCAGTAAATTAAGTATTGATCATTTTTCATGATTTTTTTTTCAGTCTGGATAGGTGGCTCAGATATATAATTAGGATTGCAGTTTTTCTCCTGATTTAACAAGATTCTGTAAATAACTAATTACCAGAGACAGAAAACCCGTCTTTATACAAACTTGTAACTTCTGGAAAGGAAGGGAAATGTAAAGGGGAGTGAAATGGGAAATCAGCTCCATTGATCCAACATGTAGGGATGAAATGTCTGTGGAAGAAAGCAAATACTGTCAAATATCCAACAAGAAAATTTTCTTTCCTTATCAGAGGTGGGTGTTGACACACAGATCTCATAATACATGCAGTGATGCATCTTTCAGCTGCAGGTGTACTGAAACATATGAAAAGCTTGAGATTTAACTCCAACAGGAAAAATTCTGTTGTCAATTATTTCCTTCTTAAGTCATTATTTCAGAAACATACCTCTAGACAAGAAAAAAAGCCATAATCTACATGGCAACCACTGTGGTTTTCTGCACACATTTCTGTTTCTGTTCCTGGATGGGACTCACAGATAGCAAATGTATGTAGGACACCACCGACCCATAGATGATCTGGCATAATGGTAGGAAAATGTAGAGGCTGGATAAGGTATAGGACTTAAAAAATTGTGAGACCTTGAAACATTATGGGTGTTCAATGCCAGACTAATTAAAACCCCAAAACTGTTAACAGTTACAGGACACATGCTACTCACCACAGCTTTTATTGCTGGATCATTTCTTCCTTGTACATTTTCTGGAGTTGGATTCAGCCATAACAGTTCCTGATAATGGCTGACAACTTACAGGAACCATTAATTTCACAGCAACATAGGCATGCTAAAAAAGGAGACTATGTTCAGATGCTCAGCTTTGCACTGAAGTACTGAACAGCTTGAACTGATGTAGCACAAGTATGTCATTGTTAGGATTATATGGTCTAGTTACATTACTGGCAATGCAAGTAGGAAAAAAAATGCACAGAAAAAGAGAAGGTGACTGAAGACTTTCTTCTCTGTATAGGTCCTCAGGGTTCATAAGCTTTGGAAAACACCATGACACTGTATACTGCCTAATTTTTTCATGAGAACCTTCACCTATGTGCTACTGGACTGGTATTTCTAGTAGTCCTAATCATCTTTCTTTGTCCTAGCTGATTATAAAAAAAAAGACCTAAAACATACTGAGGGATCATATATCAAAATAAACACACTTTTCACTTTGGTACCTTGTTAACAAACTCCTGTTATTTCTATAGTCCAGCAGACGGATGCAAAGCCCTTCAAGACACACATTGTCACTATGGGCTGACAGTCATGTACCAAAGCTGGCCCAAACTGATTTGTGGGAAAGGTGATTGTTTCTTTTCTAGCTTGTACAGCAAGTATGAGTCATCCAGAAGGTTGAGAGTTAGTTGACAGAGCTAATTAAAATGTGCTGCATGCATCACCAGGCAGTATGATTCCCTACCGCTTATTCAAAGCCGTTCTTTCAGCAAATGACAGAAAGTACGCACAACTGCAGTGCATACACCTGTCAGCACTGTCCAGTTGGTTCTTTAAAGTATTTGTAGTGCCAAACAGACAATATTCGTACTAGATCACTGATGATAATTGATCTGATAGGATGCAAACTAGACAATTAGAGTTTTTTCCTGGGTCTAACCTTCAGTGATTTTCCAGATTCTTTCATGATTCTAGGTTTAGATGCCTTTTTCTGCTTATCTCCTACCTCCAGAGTGGAATTAATCAGTGCTTTAATAAAAGAGAGTTCATTAAATCTGACTAAAGTCAAGAACTTTTGTTCATTAATTGCTTTGAAATTGTCCACACTGATTTTCAAGATGCTTGCATGCACACAGTTTATTATTCCACATTACATACCTTTACCTCTTTAGACAGTGATTTAGGCTCTTTCCACATATTATAAACACAAATATACCATTTGAAATATAGGACACTGTATTAATTCCCTGGCTTTTTTCTCTAATCATGATGGGATGATTTATATCATCAAGAAACTGAAGAAATTAAAATTTTATAATCAACGAAGGTACTTTGAAACCAGCTTTTCATGAATCTTCAAGCTCATGATCCTCTCTTTTTCCCAATTACCTTATCTCAGTATGGGTAGAATATACAGAAATTGGAAAAAAACCATATGGGAGATTACCTGCATAGCTGGATCCAATGGGGTTTTTTTTCAACATTTCAATTTCCTACATTATCTATTAGAACTTTGGCTATAAAAGCCTAGTGTGTAAACATTAAAGGTGGATGACTAAGACTAAGCACATCACCATGTCAACAATATCTTCCATTATTTCAGTTTTGTCTCTTCCTTATACTCAGTTCTACTTGCAAGAAACATCCCATGTATTTTTTATTAGGAAAGAAAGACTTTTCTTTCTTTGATAAGCAATTCCTCCAACTTCCCTTTAATGGTAAATTCAAAGTTTCAGCAGGCTGCATTCTGGGAGCAATGCCAGCAACAGACTGGAGAATCTAGGGTAGCTTTCAGTATCTCTTCACTCCCATATGGAGATAATTCTAAACAGAAGCAGAGGTGTGCAATTTATAGTCACAGTATAGGCTTGGTCCCCCTCTGATACACAGAACTTGATCACCAAAGAGAGCACATGCACCACCCATTCTTCTGCTGTGTTGCTGTTTCCTTGTTTTATTCAGACATCTGTCAGTGACTATTGGCCACAACTACAATAAGCTAGTTATAATTTTTCTTTAAAGAGTGGTAAGTACAAGTCCATTTTTGGTTCAGATTACATACACAGGCCTAATGGGTGAAAAGCAGCTGCCATCATCCAGGTTTATGAGAAGAGGTGTTGAATGCCTTCTCCTGGCAGTGGCACAGACAGGACTAGTAATGTGGACAACATTTCTCCTGAACAGGACACAAACAGGATGTGACAACCTCCAGAATTGTTCATCCCCTATCTCACACTATACCACAGCTCGCTTGTGAAGAACATGAACAGGAAATCTGCAGAACTCCACCATTGTCTACCACATGCCAAAACTCTTCCAGTGAAGTTCTGTGATATTTTCACCTCCTGTGAGAAGCTTTTGTTCATTTCACTCTGGTCCCAGAGGGATGAAAAAGGGTCTAGCTTTCTGTGCTGGTTTAAAGGCGAACCAGCAGGGAAAATGAACTCACCACGAGAGAGATCACAAGTCAGAGGCTAAAATTTAATAATAATATTACAACAAATAGACTGACACAAAGAGAAATTGCTTTCCACTCACAAAACCCAGCAGTGTAACCCAGGGTCCTGGGGCACAAACCCAAGGGGGTTTGTTTGCCCTTGCGCTGAGACCCCTGTGGCTCCCCCAAGTCCCGAGCAAAAGGAATGAAAAAACCTGTTGGTGCAGGCGAGGGCTGTGGTCTGGTTGAGAGCAGTGATCTCCTCCTGTCGAGGTCCTGCTGCTCCTCTGGATCCAACAAGAGGTTCCCAAGGTCTTCCTGCCCACCACTTATGTACCCTCAGGGAGCACCCAGTCCCTCCCCCTGAGCGGGGACTCACACAATGGGTGATTAACTCTGGGAGCCAGGGGGTATTGAACTGTTGATGGCCCATAGCAGTCCCGCCCCCTCAGGCTGGGTGTGAAGGTGATAATGACTCCCTGGGCAGCTGCTGCTAATGGCCCATTGTCCTTGGGGAATGAATAGAGGGGGTAGAATACACAGCTTTGATCACCCCCACACAGTGTTAGCTGGTCCCTCCTGCTGAACTAGGACACCTTCTCTCTCATCTGAACATGAAGTGCTTCAAAACTGCCTCCAGGTCAGGCCCCCAGCCAGACCCTAATATTTGCATCTGGCAGACACTCCTAGGTGTGCCTGTGGCTTTGCCTTTGTTGCTTTGTAGGCCAGCTGTACAGAGCTTGGTTACGTGGCTCCTGCTGACTGTTAAGTGATGGACTACATAACCCTGCACAGCCCACCCCTGCCTCAGCACTGAGCAGCTGGGCAGTGCCTAAGGGGTCAGCATACTGCGTCAACTGAAGCCACTCAAGAGACAAAATAATCCACACTCTCCTTTCCCTGCAGGCTGCACAGCATAGGAGGGAGCAGGGCATAGATTTTATCCTCCTGGATTTATAATTTTCCTCAGTTACTGCTCTTTGAAGCCAACCTATTTATCGTGCTAAGCCATGTAGCTGTGCCTACCAATAGCAGATTTATCAGATACTGCTATTAACATAAGGCATTTTAATTTCTTTCACTAAAGTTATAGGGAGTACAGCAGTCTTGGGATGAGATATCCAAGCTGTGGATAGCTGTGATATCCGAGCTGTGACATGAGTCACTCCCAGCAGAGCAAGAGAATACTGGAAGGTACAATATATTTTTCTTCAGGAAAAAAAAATCAGCTTTGCTGGTCCATGGGAAAAACTTTCTGGTGCCTGTCTTAAATGTGCAATGAGTTGCACAGCTGCTGTGTCATGCTGATTTTAATGTGATTGATACTGGCTTAGCTTAAGAGGAAACCCTTCTGAGATAAGATGAGGAGGGCTCAAAAGCCATACGAAGAAGAATTCAGCCTGAGAATATAAACACATGATCTGGAATTCAAAAACTCTTAATAAATGGATAACAGTTAGCTAGCAGGACAATCCCTTCTTAATGTTTCTTCTGCTTTTTCTGAGAGAAACAAGCATAACTATAAATTCCCTCTATGATTCTTAAAGATTGGCAAAGGCATTGTTCTCAGCAGAAGATTTAAGGGCTGCCGGAGAGCTCTGTATAAAAAGCATCTCTCATCACACACTTTTCAAAATGAAGAAAGCCTGACCTCTTCCCTGTTGAAGTCATAGCAAACATCTTTCTTATGGTATTTCCTATTCAGCTTCCCTGTCACCAGACCCTGCAGTCCATTTGGGTCTCTCAGTCCAGGGCTGACAGCAGGTATACCTCCAGGGACCACATGCTTGCCATATCTACCAGCAACTGAGGTCAGAATGCCTTTCACTGTCTGTTCTCATTGCCAGGAAAGTGAAAATTTGGTTTAAAGTCCGCAGAGAGTAATAGGAACTGTTTCACTGAAACATGGATTAAAGACTGAAATAGTGTCATTTTCATTCCAAATTCTCAAAAATAAAGAAAAAGCAAGTCTACCAGAAAAATGAGGGGGCAATCAGAAAAATGCTGTTCCAGGCATGAAGAGAGGATAGCTAACCAAGGGTTATCTAATTATATAAGGATTTTGCTTATATGCTTATATGCCTTTCCTGGAAAGCTTGGATTTGATTATCAACTCACCAATTTAGCATTCCTGTGCACAAGAAGTTTTCTGAAGCATCAGGCATAAATGTAGCTTGCATCCCACCACCACTACCATTAGGAAATGGACTCAAACCAGCCTCATTCCTGTAGTAAATATTACTCCAACATGTTCCTTTGTAATAGGATTTATTCGGCAAATTAGGCAGATCGATCCTTTGCAAGTAGATTCAACCACTTGTAAGTACCAAAAGGCAGACAAGCTACAAGCTGCGGCCATAGGCTAGCAGGTACATCCTGTTTTCATCCTTCCTAACCAGAAATATGCATCCATAACACCATGTTAGCTCAGTTCAGTTTGGTCCAGGGACAAGTAGGAAACTCACTGTCGAAGCATCCAGCAAAGATACCTCATGTCCCACATGGGCTTGAAAGTTATTTCCAGTTATCTTTCCTGCCTATTACCCTTAAGGCATTTATCAAAACAAAGTCTGCATCACTTTATAACTCAGTCCGTCCAGTCAGTGCTGCTGGCATCCAGTTTTGCCCAGCAAATGCAATACTTGGCAGTGGTATGTGTTGCCTGACAAGGCACTTAAACAGCTGCAGCAGCTGCTACAAGTTGAAGCAGTAGAGCTGTAGTCCAGTGAGGGCTAATGCCTTGCAAACTGAGTATCTGTACAGATTTCCCAGTAGTAAGAACACATACTGCTTGCACACATTTTTATTTCATTTAGAGAAAGTGAAGGCTGAGCAGCCAAGGCAGCATGTCACTCAGCATGCATGCAAGAAAACTGTCACAGGACAGGACACAATACAAAGCATTCCAAGTAGAATCACAGAGTCACAGACTATTCTGACTTGGAAGGGACCCACAAGGATCATTGAGTCCAACTCTTAAGTCAATGGCCCACACAGGGGATTGAGCCCATGACCTTGGCATTATTACAACCAAGTTTTAACCAACTGAGCTGATCTCAGGGTCAACTGCTTGGCAAAAGACAGAAGGTTTAACACATCTCTAAGTACAAAAAAGATCTTTCTTCTTATATAGTAGAGAGGAGAAGAATATCCCATCTATTTGTCACTGCAAAATGTTCACAGCAAGTAACTTCAAACTGATCATGTGAAACCTGGAAAAATGCTGATAGATGCTTATTGGCTTCCATTAGTTAACATAGAGCAGTGCCATTTTGGACCAGCAAGGACTTCCATTGACTTCAGTGCTCAGCAGCTACACAAATGAAACTTTCAAGGCAGATTCTGAACTTATCCTAACAGATATTATTGACAAAGACTTTTGAAAATACTCAGATTGTTCCATCGGGTGGGATTTACACACACTGACACGTATGTAAAGAAATAACTTGTTTGAGTTCAGACTTTCAATTAAATTAGCACTGCTTGTTTCCATCAGTGTATTTCCTGAGTGGTATCCTTTCCATTTTGTATCTTTTACAATAGCCTGAAAAGCTTCTGTGGAGAGCTGTGAGAGTCTTGGCGGTCAACTTCAAGAAATATTTATAGGCTGTTGTTCTGGTATGGGTGATGCAGCCCCCCTAGGGCTGATGACTGGATGACCTAAAGGCTCTGGTCAGTGCTCCTGTGTGAGCTGGACTACTTTGATGCAGGTGATGTGTGTTTTACTTCCAGCTTTGTCAAAGAGTCCTTACAACACTTATCAGAGATCACTTTCACCTCGTTTCCCTCTTTTTTTGTGTGTGTTTTTGTTTAGTTGGTTGGAGTTTTCATTTGTTTGGGTTTGGAGGGGTTGTGTGTGTGTGTGTGGGTGTGGGTGTGTGTGGGTGTGTGTGGGGGTGTGTGTGTGTGTATGTGTGTGTGTGTGTTTAGTTTTCGGGGAGGCAGGGAGGGTAGTTTGTTGGGGGTTTATGTGTATGTGTTTGATTGGCTGGTTTTTGTTGTTGTCATTTTGGTTTTTTGATAACTTTTTGGGGGTTTTGTTTGTTCTGGAGTTAAGAAAAAGTATGGTTCCTTTCCTTACACCCAGACTCCCCAAGAGCTGGGACAGTTACAGCTTCACTCACAGGAAAGATGCAATAACAGGTGTTCAGGTATACACCAGAGCAAATATCCAGTAGAAATAACAGTGAAGACAAATGTCTTCAAGTTGGTGAGGCTCATCTTACAGCTACCTTGTGATAAGTCCTAATAAGTTGTGACTCATATTAATTCATCTCAGCAACACCATCTAACATGCTGCTTTCTAAATTAGACTTTACTCCACCAGGAGTAGCAAATCATTCTGGCCAGCATAGGAAGATAAAAGTATCTATGACTGTCAGCATAGGTATGTTTTCATGTCTGTGTGCTGAACAGGAGTGGCTCTTTTCTTGGAGCTGTGTGCTCCTGGGACTACTCCATCATGAATTGCATTCTACAGTCTTTTCTTTACAGCACAGAAAATCACGGAGGGCAGAGAAGAAGATTTGGAAAGCCATATGTCTATGTGTAAATAAAGTCAATTTATAAGAATCATGAGAAGAGATTATCAAAAATTCAAGGGAAACTTTAGCAGGAAACAGATTTCTCTCTTTAATCCCAAATAAAAAATATATTAAACACAAAAACACTGACCCCTCCACACACATGTATATAAATTTGGGGTTGCTGCATGCATACACATTTGTTGGATACGTGTGCACACATAAAGTTTTTAGAACTGCATGAGAAATATAAGGAGGCTGTAAACCAAGAAAGATCCATCTGAATGCTGACAAACTGAAATCTACCCTCTTATCTGTGCACAAGACTGTTTCTATAAATGTACAGCATTAGAACATATGGATGGCCACTTTGAAGTAATGCAACACAATTCCAGCAGCCTCTAAATAAAGTAAGCGTTGTAGCCATACTAAAGGTGACAGAGTACACACCTTATTTCCCTCAAGCATTTATCTCCAAATAGCATGCAAGCAACACTACTGTGCTTGTGGTGCTTGGGGGGAAGGGCTATACTGCCTGTTTCTGATAGGGTTTGAATCACTTGTGCTTTTTCAGCAAAGATTTTACCTGTACTGTCATAGATAAATTTGCATAGGAAAAAAAAGTTGTAGAACCTTCTTAGAGGAAGTGTATATGGTAATGCAATTTAAAGTGTTGCACCACCAGTGTTACATAACCAGTGTAAAGAACTACTCAAAACATATATCTCTTAATCTGATCTTTGCATGTAAGGTTTGCTGAATGACTAGTTAAAAGAATCGTGTTTCACTAACTGGACTGTCCTTAGTTGGGAAGCTTTCAACCTGCCTTTTGCACACGTGAGACCAATGTCATCTTGTGGCAATGAGTGCCAAAAGTTCATTATGTGCTGGGTAAGAAAGACCTCATTTTAGTTTCACTGATTGTCCTCTCCTGGTTTTAAAATCTGAGCCAGATTGAGCAGAAACCTTGAAATATCTTATGATGTCCTGTTTTATTGAGGGTTATCCTGTAAGTGCTCTCTACCTCTTGCCTAACTCAGAATGGGGTATATGCAACATCTTCTTGCAGCCTTGTCCTTACCTCTTGATTGTTTTTATTGCCTGTTTGCAAACTCCCTCCATTTCAAATAGTGTAATTATGTTACAGGCAAGATTTTCCCTTTGTTTGGCATAGTTGCACTACTATAATTTCAGCCTAGTCTTACATGCACACTGTTCCTTTCCTTTGTTAATACTCTAGTTCTCTTCATCTGGACTGTTATACTTACTACTGCACTGTGAGCTGTTGCACTGATAGCTATTCATTAGCAAGGAACTTAGAGGGAAGACATGTCCCGCCCTTTTCTATATGTTTCTATGATTTAGTCATCTATGGTTTCATTTCTGTCCCCAGTAAGTCCTCATGTGTCTTGTACCTTAAAGGAGGAGAGAGAAAAGTGGAGGAAAACTCCAGACAAGATTAAAAAAAAAAAAGTTACATTTGTATGGTAGAATAATGTCCTCAGAAATCCTGAATTTGTGAAGTAGTGTGTTTAAGACATTTAAGCCAAAAATTTAGGTATACTTTTTAATTTTGGGAAAAGATAATTCAACTAGAGATGAAACAATTGATATCATAAGGTGTCGAGTTTTTAACCATTATGGAACTCTGAGAAGCCACAAGCAAGCCAGGGAAAATCATCTTCATTCGGGCTGATTAAAAACTTTGCCGTCCTGGAGAAAGAGAATCTGTTTTAAATAATACCAGTTCAGTTCCGTGTGCCAAGTCTACATTCCATACATGCACTCTGAGCTGGTGCAAAATAGGAAAGCTGGAAAAGCCTCTTTAAGTGTTTTAAAACACACAACTTTTCCAGGAACAGATGCACCTGCAGGGATGGTGTGAGGGAGGGCTTTGACCAGGAAAGTCTCTTAAGTTCCCACATCAGCACTCCTGACTAGGAACACCATCACAGCCCAGCATGAACTACAGTCACTTTTTGGTCTACTCAGATTTGGATTATCTTCATAGCTTTCTATGTGCACTTAGACAAGAGTCCGGCACTACTCTTGAAGACACTGTTGACTTCAGATATTCAAATTTATGTAGCAAAGGCATGAGCATTTGACTTGAATTTCAGCTCTAGCCAAAGCAGATTAAACTATTTTTCAACAGCTGGCCAGAGGGACCTGACGTGAAAGAACCTCTAATGTATCATAATGAGAAAAATCTCCCTGAGCTGGCTTCAGCTATGTACCAGACCTGCAGGCCTAATTGGTTTCACTGTGCTTTCAGTGCAGACCAGTCAGACCATAAGAGTAGGTCACTAGAAGTGATGTTCAGAAGCAGCTAACAGGGAACATGATGCCCAGGGGAACTCCTAGTGACATTACTGAATGTAAGATTCAGGTATTTTTGTGATTAAGCCTTCATACAGACTTAATTATTTTAATACTTTGAAATCAAGAACTGAAACCCAGCTAATTAATGGCAAGTGTGAGTTGACTTATTCAAATCTCTCATGGGACAATTGTCTCATTTCATCACAATGATTTCATTAGAAAATGAAAACAAATTACAGGAGAGCAGACCTGAGAATCTGAGAAACTCCTGCCAGAAGATGAGGTTGGTGTGTCATGGAACACTTTCTGCTGAGAGCAAGTGCTGCAGCATCTTGTGTGGCAGTGCAGTCTCAGGAATAGGGGCAGACTTTGCAGACATCTCTCTGTGCTAGCACAGCCTAGAAGCTTCCTGTGTGGATGATGCTCATGGTGTTCATGGACTTCTCTGCCCCTTAAGCCAGGTACTGGGATTTTAAAAGACAGAGATTACAACAACAGTTCCATAGCCCAGTCTGTGGGGTTCTGTTCTGAACTCACCCAGACTATTTAGCATGACAGGTCTGCTAAACACCTTCCTGTTCCTCCACCGCTCATGGCAAAGCAGTGCCTTTCCACATAAAATATTGACAGTTCAAGGCCATTAAGACTGAAAAAGTATACAAGAAGCATTGCCAAGAATTGCGGGGGAGTAACTGAGCAAATGGAGAAGGCAAATCATCTGCTCTTCTGAGCAAGGATGCCTGTGTACCACAATGTAGCCAGTGCACAGCAGTGTTTCCTAAGTGTGAGTGAGAACATTGCTTTGAGGGCATGTATTTCTGAGGGTGCTTTCATCAGTCCACCTCCCATTTACCCACCTAAACATCAACTACTTTCTGAACTCAGCAAAGCCGTCTGGATCCATTATAATAAGCAATGTCAAAGTACTGACAAATTAATTTATAGACCATACACATTTCTTCCACAGTGGGATGCTCTTGTTTCTCCCCATACAGGTAAGTGATTACCACAAATCTCTAGGTGTATGAGTTCTGTCCTCCCAGATGATGGGAGGCGTAGCGCATTTACTCACTTCCCACATCATCTCTTCCTGGTCAGTCTTGTCGTTAACTTTCAGGGCATGACAGACCTGGGCCTATGAAACACATAACTGAAGCATAGTGGTCCGGACCAGCAAACAAAATCTCCACTGGGAAATCATCCAAAGCAGTGCAACACTAGTGATTGTCTTCATAACAAGCACTGTTGCTTTTAAGACACCACCTGAGACTGAATGATTAAAATGGTTTTAAGTAAAGCCAAAGAGAGTACAAGTAAAGACACAAATTAAGACAAACAGATTATGAAAAATCCAAGCTAGGATGCCCGTAAGAGCTAACCTGAATTCACAGACTACCACATAAGTGTTACTGAGAGAACATGGCTAAAGCTCAGGAGTCAGAAAGATGTTGCAGAGAACTCTGTTCTGCAGCCATGCTTTGCAAGACACCTCACACAGTTTGTCAAGGCCACCCTGTCCACATGTACACACAACCCAGGCCAGTTGCAATGCTTGACAATGTTTTCCATGAAGAAATTCTTCTGGATGTCCAATCTGAGCCATTGCAGTTTGAGGTAATTTCCTCTTGTCCTGTTACTAGTTGCCTGAGAGGAGAGGCCAACACTCACCTCACCACAACATTCTTTTACATAGTTGTAGAGAGCAGTAAGGTCTCCTCCAAGACCCCTTTTCTCGAGGCTAAACAACCCCTGCTGCTTCAGCTGCTCCTCTGTCCTAGTTCAGCAGGTGGGAGCAGTTTATCACTGTGTGGGTGTGACCAAAGCTGTGTATTCTACACCCTCTATTCATTTCCCATGAACTGTTAACAATGGACCACTTGCAGTAGCTGCCCAGGGCACACCTGACACATCAGGATAACTCCCTTCCAGAAAGTCATTAGCACCTCCACACCCAGCCTAAGGGGTCATGTCTGCTAATGGGCCATCAATGGTTCCAAATAACCTATGACTCACAGAGTGAGATCACTCACTGTGTAACTCACCACCCTGAGGGAGGTACTGGGCAGTCCCACCTGGACCTGAGGAGATATAATCTTGGGGTTTGGGGGACTTGTAGAACCACTCATCAGATCCAGAGGAGGACCAGAACCTCAAAAGGAGGAGACCACCACTATCAACGAGACTGCAACTACCACTCTTCACCAGACTGCAACTGTCAGCTGCACCAACAGGTTTTTTACTTCCTTTTACTTTGGACTTGGGGAAACCATGTGGGGTTCAGCACAGGGGCTAACAAACCCCTTTGTGTTTGTGCTCCAGGGTGCTGGGTCATAATTCTGGGGTTTTGTGGCTTAAAACCAATTTTTTTTGTGCCATTGCATTTACTCTAGTACTGTTATTAAATTGTAACTTTGATTTATAACCTCTTTTGTGTTGGGTTAATTTCTCCTGCTGGTTTATCTTTAAATCAGCACATCCTCATAGGATTTATGCTCCAGACCCTTCCCCAGTTCCATTGCCCTTCTCTGGACATGCTTCAGGCACCTCAATGTCTTTCTTGCTGTGAATGACCCAGAACTGAACACAACACTCAAGGCATGCCCTCAAGAGTACAGAGTACAGTGAACAATCCCTGCCCTGATTCTGGCTGGCAACACTGTTTCTGATGCAGGCCAGGATGCCATTGGCCTTCTTGTCCACCTAGGCACACTGCTGGGTCATGTTCAGTTAACTGCTGACCAGCCCCCCTGGGGCCTTTTATGCTGAGCAGCTTTCCAGCCATTCTTCCCCCAGTTCTTTAGTACTGCATGGGGTTGTTATGCCAAAAGTGCAGGACCTGGCACTTCATCTTATTGAATCTATTATTATTATGGAACTGAACTCTTGCACTACATTATTGCTGTTCTTGTTGAATGTGCACCAATATCTGTTAGTATAGAACACTTCAGGAGAACAGCTGTTAATGACTGCTTTTACTTCTCACAGCATGATAAAATGAACAAATGACTAATTCAATATACCAGGTTTCAAAACCTGCACTTCATTTCTGTGATGAAATCTGCAATATGGGAAGACCAAAGTCAGCTGAAAAGTGTTGCTTGTAACAAGAAGCATTGTAACCAAAAGAATATATACATTTTCCTATCCTACTAGCCTTCAAGAAATATATAGGGCAAATGTTTAAAAAGACAGTTTTGTGAACATTTGCTGTAAGGTGCAGAACCTACAGGTAGGACTGATTCATTGCCACTAGAAAATCAGTGCATTGCAATATTGACCATTACAGCTTTATCTGAGACTCAATATGGGAGAGAAGCTTGACAAACAATCCCACCATAGGGAAAGCAGCACTCAGTTCCTCACTTATGAAACCCTCAAAAAAACAACAGCAGATGTAAACAAAACCTCCAGGTGACATTATGTCCTTCTTTGGAAATATGGTATTTATGATAAGCTGAGTTATGAATACATGTAAAGCAAACAAAGCAATAATAATTACTCACATGATGCACTATATTTGGACCAGTTACCAGAACTGCAGGCACCAGTGCAGGAAATTTTTTCAGTCTTACCTAGAGTTCTGAGTAATCTTGAAATATTTGAAGTCAAGTAGATATTTTGGGAGACTTACTTCATAAGTCTGTATAATGTCTGTCATTATCTGTCACTGGGAGCTACAGAGGACATGTAACCATGCATTATGAAAACACAGGATAAGCCCAGGGTAGCTACATCTCTTAACTGCCAGTTCAAGTGCCAGTTTGTAATAGTTTGCAAATTTGCCTCACCCAGATCCCATATTCTACAGAAATATTTCTTCTCTTATAGCACCTTTACTGCTGCAGGGAAACAAAAGTATTGAAAAATCACATGGACAATGACAGGTACAACAGAGCTGTTTTTACAACTTGTGCTCAACTATTTCAAGCCACCTGACATTCATGCATCCAGCTGTCTTGCTGTTTTCTGGTTATTTTTGAAAACAGCACCATCAGAAAACATCAACACTCTTTCAACAGATGCTGACTTATTCTTCTACGTTGTGCCATCATTTAGAAGAGAAAGAACACTGACTACTTTTTCCTGGCTTTTGCATCTGCAGCTGAGATACAAATCAGATTACCTGCATCTCTCTTCAGAGAGCTGTTGCAAAAGGTTGGACTGACAGTGCTCAGTAAAATGCTTTTCTTCTCTAACAACTGTAATTCACAGGAGAAGGAACCTCTTGAGCTTTAAGATTATGATGGATGAAGAGCAGGTAGCATTACAGAGGAAGTAGAATTTTACACCATTTTTTCAGCAAACACTGCAAATGTCCTCATTTATATTTTTAGCCATTTATCCATTAACCTTGAAAAACAGCTTGGACAGATCAGAGGGAATGTGTTCTGTTTGAATACATATGTTTTTAGCTACAGAATGACAGTGAGATGAGAGAATTGAATAATGTCTCAAAACTAGCCTGCTTCAGAAGGTGTAGCTGCAGGTCAGTCTTGCTTCTTACACAGAGATTTTGCTCGTGTCACAGCTTTTCGCTTGTGACTCAAACAGTTGCAAAGTGGTGGTGCCATCAGCTCCTCTTTCCCTTTCCTTTTTCAGCTACAGAGCAAGCTGAAGCTCACAGGTGTGAAATCAGCCACTAAAGATTACCGGGTGGAAAATCCATCTCTTGTGTTCCAGCCCACTGGGCCCACACCAGCCTCTTTAAAGTAGAGAAGTAATCTGGAAGAAATGTAATTCTTCTGCTTCCAACATCCATCAGACGATGCCATAGGGAAGAAAGGCAAAGGTTAAACAAAGTAATTCACTTAAAAATGCAATAATTTCTTAGAAATAAGTGTGCTGGAGTAAATTCTTCAGATCTGTTACATGTGTAAATCATGATGGAAGTCTAGAAGTGCTAAACTCAGTAGCTTAGAAATCTGTATGCCCTTAACAGTATGCATTTTTTTTTGTCTACTGATCTTTACAATTGGCTTTACAAAGTAGAGCAGCTACAGAGGAAATCTTGAAGAAATGGATTTTGTTCATTTTTTTAGGTACTTCATATGGCCTAGTATTTTGTACAAGAGCTTCTTTCCCTGGTTATACTGACTTTTCTCCATGGGCCAGCTGCTGTGGCAGTGTTGTGAGGGTCATCAAATAGCACATCACCATGCCATGGGACCTTCTTTATCTCCTCCCAGGAAGACAATCTGTTTGTCCTTGCTGTGATTTACTATTCCAGCTGAGGGTCCTTTTTGTATGTACACTGAGTAGTGACAAAGTATTAGTCTGTCAAACTGAACAACTTCAGAAAACCTCTTTTTTAAACTCCTGAACACTTCTACGTGTAGCTCTCAGCATTTTCACAAACTTTTTGGCCCCAGGTGCTGCCCCTCTTTGGAGTGGGAGCATTCTATGGCATTTTCTCAAAGAGAGAGTCAATTCTCTCCTACAAGACCTGATGCCCAAATGAGATTTCCATCCCAAATAATTTTCAAGATTTCAGTATTTTCCAGGGCTACTCATCCTGTTCCCAGTGGAACAATGGCCATGGCAAATTCCATATGACTGCCAAAGGGAACAGTTCAAGTCCTACATTACATTTTAAGCATGAGTTTATAGCTGTGTTTTGTTTGGTCCACAGGCCCATGTTCAAAAGAGCCTACCCTTTGCATCGTGACCTCGCACTTCCAAGATGCAAAGAAGGTCCTGGTGAGTTCATTGTAGCTCTTTTGCACCATGCAAGAAAGATGCAAACCTAGAATGATGCCATGCTACAAGGAAGACAGTACTGTATCCAGGCAGGTGAGATATGGAATGGAAGTGAGCGATTGTTGCCTTCTTGTCCTAAGGTTCATCTATCTCCATACACCATATGAAGTCACGCATGCTGTTCTTCCCCAACTCCTTTTTCTGATGAGGGAAAAAAATGTTAAGCCCCTGCCAGGATTTGCCAGCAATAAGGAATTTATGCTTAGCTTTCCCCACAAGGGAATGCCAAATGTATTTGGTCTGCACCTCAGTAATTCACAGAGATCCTATCTCCAAAGAGAACACACTGCACATATGCTCCATCCAGCTGCTAAATGCATTTGTCACAAGGCACAAGGTCACAAAGCACACTAAACTTTTCTGATAAGCTGAGATAGAACAAAAAAACCCAACAAAACGTTCATTAAAACTTACAAGCCTTGTGAAAGAGCAACTGAATGCTGGTGAAAAAGGGAAAATGACAGAGGATTTCACTGAAAACAGGAATCCTCTTGCAAAGAGATACTAGAATCTTTCTGTTTATAGAAGGAAAACTACACGGATTCCAGTCTGTTACAGCCAATGAGTATAAATGATGGACTATAAAGGTGAGTGACTTATCACAAACACAGAAATTGAAACGCCTAGTTTGATTCCCTGGGACAATTAATTTGAACTTATATGGAGACCTTTCATAGTCTTGGCTCTTTGAAACAACATGGATCAGTTTTCCTTTTTTAGCACCTGGCCCAGTACTGCACAACTTTCTGTGCACAAGTAGTCCTCTTACTCCAGATCTCTTACTTAATAGGCCTTTTCATGCAATTATTTATATGGATTTAGGATTGAACTTCAGGAGCCATGTACCATAACAGTATGAAAAATAGTTTGCTGCATCAAGCAGAAATTATGCAAAGCTGCAGTAAACCGATGTCAATGCAAGAGTGTAAATATATCTGCATCATTGCTTGTCTCTGCTTCTTTGATTTGGCTGACAGCCAACAACCCCATAGTAAAGTAAAATTCTATTTATTACTTTCTAGGAGAAATACATATATTTGTACCTTCACAACTGATCTGAGCATAGATTCAAACACACCAGGTACCTACTAGAAATAGTAGCTGTCCAGTAACTTTCCAGTTGTGATTAGCCACTTTTGCCCAGTCAGTAAAGTCACACTGTCATCACTTAAGCTCAGTAATTCTCATCTTATTGCAGGCCTATCAGCACTGTCTGTAAAATTGCAAGGATATATTGCAGTACAAATATGACCAGTTCTTCAGCAGCATTTTATCATGGAGCAGTCAAAAACATATAGGAAGGAGGCAACAGAAGACAAGAGAGAGAGGTGGAACGAATGCTCTCATGTATAGAGAATCTATAAAAAAATTAATGGTTGCAAAAATATGATAATGCAACCCAGTGTCCCCAAAAGCATTATGTTGGTTTAAAGGTAAACCAGCAGGAGAAATGAACCCAAATCAACCCAACTCAAAAGAGATGACAAGTCAGAGTTGCAATTTAATAAAAAAAATTGCAAGAAATACACTGATGCAGAGAATAATTGGTTTTAACTCACAAAAACCAGATATAAACCTCAGCACCTTGTGCACTAACAGAATGATGTTTATTAGCCCCCATGCTGAGTGCCACGTGGTCTCCCTGAATACAAACTAAAAGCAATGGAAAACCTATTGGTGCAGATGACAGTCGCAGTCTGGTCAAGAGTGGCAGTTGCAGTCCTGTTGAGGTTCTGGTATCAGAACTCCCAAAACCCCAAGATTACAAACATTTAGGTTCAGGTGGGAACGCCCAGTACTTTCCCCAGGGCCCGGAGTTCCACAATGGGTGATTTAACTCTGTGAGTCATGAGATATATTTAGAATCTTTGATGGTCTAGGTCATTGCAGCTGCCTGTTGTGCCAGTCCCTAATATCCCATTAGTAGACATGACCCCTCAGGCTTGGTGTGAAGGTGTTGATGCCTCCCCAGAGGGGTGTTATCACACTTTGGTGTGAGAACAAAGAAACACTTCCCTGCCTCTCAGGGTTCTCTAACACCCAGCTGGTAGCCTGAGGGGTCAGGTGTGCCCTGGGCACACCTGCTGTAAATGGTCCATTAATAGCAAGTCATCAGAAATTACATACAGGCTGTAGAATACACAATTGTGGTTACACCCACCTAATAATAAACTGGTCCCAGATCCTGTAACTAGGACAAGCATTTAATTCTTTTTCCCATGTTGTGCAGAATGCTGTTACACGTGCATATGCATGTACACAATTTCCTCAACTTCATCAGAATGCTTTCATACTTGTATTTTTATAGTGCACTTAGCACTGTAAGCTATGTTTTAAATTGTAAATTTAGTGATGCTTTTGTAACTTGTGATTTCTAAGACATTAGCCTGTTATGAGACTTCATCCTATTGTTATCATGGATTGTCCATACCCATATTGCATTTTCACTTAGGTAGGAACATATTTGGTAGGAAAAGTGATTACTAAATTAACTCCATGCTAATTAGGATGCTTACTATCTGAAGTATCTTATTAATACTGTTAATTGATAAAACGAAAGTGGAGCTTTCATGTTTGTGGGATGCATGTTACTGACACAGAGTATATGAAGTAATGCTTTTTTTGAAGTAAGAAAATGATGCTATGAAGAAATATCTAAAACAAAGAGAGGATAGCAAGTAGGGGAGAACTTAAGTATTAAATTAGGTCATACACATTTGAAATTATATTTGAGCTAAAAATCTACATTCTAGCTAGAAAACAAAAGTCATCTAAGGAAAAAAGTTCACAGATTTTCTGATATACCTCCTAATTTTCTGGATTAAAAAATGTGAAAATTTGACTTCAAGTTACTGTTGCAGCTGCTTAGATAGTGACAAAATATTAAGATCCTGCAAAAATTAGTTTCTGTAAAGTTCCTGACATGCCTCTCCTCCCACTTGACTTCTGTAACTGTACATACAATTGAGTAAAAATATGAATAATTCCTGGATCTTAACTGGATGTGTTAGGATGCATTTTCTCAAGCCATGCAAGATACAGAATCTAGCCTTGATTCAATTTTCTGAATTATTGTGTTTGTCTTGGGTTGTTTTTCCATTTTAGGCACTGACAACACTAGAAAAAAATCTGTGAAATGTAACTTGCTTAGGAAGCGAGTGTGTACATTAAGGGAGTTGTTAGTGAGATGCCTTATGGCTGCTTTTAAAAATAAAAGGTGAGGTGGAGGGTGTTCTGATACAAGGAAATATACTTAAAAGCAGATGTCCTACAGACAGAAGACTGCCCACAGCATTGCAGTACCACCCTGTTCAGTGACTCTAGCTTTTATCCTGAATCCCAAATGCAGTTTATTTCATACATACTTCTCCATGGAAGAATATAGGAGAATGTATCTGGCCTCTGGCATCTTCAGGAACTCTTAGGTGTTAATATGAGATAGTCACAGAACCCAAATCTGCCACTGATCCATAGAACAGGCATCTGTAGCCATGTTAAGACAAACTTATCTGCTGAGATGAAGATTCATGTATCTAAGAAGATGGCTATGTAAAGCAACTTGAAGAAGTTATTGCAAGACTCCAAATGTGAGATCAGCTTCCCCACTTAAGGGAAAATGGGCTTAAAGATTTATTGAATCAATCTTTACCTATAAATGTTGAGCTGTTCAGGGTAGAGTACTGAGAACTACAAACATGTGAGATAAGCTGAAGAGTGACCAGAAACTCTGGATGCCTTCCTTTAGGCACTTTCAACACACCTCCACCAGAGTACCCAGATGGCAAGGTCACTTTTCAAAGTCCTCAGCAGGAGTTGCATGTGCATGTCCTCTTCTAGTGCAGTACTTGGTTGCAATAATAGCAAAAGAAATTCCGTTGTCTTTACCAAAATACCCCAGAAGGCACTACTACCTTGCTCTTTCAGCTCATAAACCAATATTTGCCAATTTCCTCTTCTTTAAAGGGATTAATGATTTCTAATGTATTGTTTCTTCTAAATTTTGACAAAATGCTGATTTTAAAAAAAAATTGCATTAGTAAATTATTAAATGATGGACTAAAAGCAGGGAAGAAGTGGGTAACAAACAAAATACACCTACTCAAAGAAGGGGGAAGACTCCAGTGCGGAAACATGAGGTAGCACTACTATTGCTGGAAGGCTATCATAGCAATCATGATAAAACTCATAGACATCACAGGATTGGAGAAAGCTGGAAAAGTCCCAAAGAACACTGAGTCCAACTGTTAATCCAGCACTGCCAAGCCCACTACTAAACCATATCCCTGACAGGATGAACAACCTACAGGGATGGCCATTCCACCAGTCCCTGTTCCAATGCCTTACCACCTTTTAGGTGAAAAAATTTTTCCTGATGTCCAAATTAAACCTCCCCTGGCACAACTTGAGGTCATTTCCTCTTTGTCCTGTAACTAGGTGTCTGGGAGAAAAGAGCAATTGCCACCTGATTGTAACCTCCTCTCAGGCAGCTGTAGAGTCAGAAGGTTCCCCTTGAACCTCCTTTTCTTGAGACTGAACTCCATCAGCTGCTTCTCAGCAGACTCATGCTCCAGACCCTTCCCCAACTCTGTTGCCCCTCCCTGGACATGCACCAGCACATCTGTGTCTTTCTTGTCATGAAGGGTCCAGAACTGGACACAGAATTCAAGGCACAATCTCACCAGTGTCCAGTCAGTGGATGGTAATTGCCCTGGTTCTGTTGGCCCAAAGTGATGCTGCTTCTCTTTGAGGAAATGTACGAACACCTAGAAGTGCAACAATTATACTGCATGGACACTGGTGAGAGGCAAAGCGTCCAGGTGCCCTGTGCTGGGTCCAGGGGCCAAGCTGGGCTTAGCAGCAGGGTCTTAGGATGGACTTGGCTCCAGGATGGTAAAGGCTATCACCATGGCCTCTCCTGCTTAGGGGCTAGGTGGCCAACCTGATGACCATCCTGTCTCTCCTTGCAGTCCTCAGTGACAATTTGGAGCTTGTCAGCCCCAGCAGCACCAGCCATGTGGCAGTGGGGCTGTCCCATGGTTCCCTGATGCCTGAAAGCAGAAGTGTTTCCAGGCACCCTGGGCCAGACTGTATTCAAAACCACTCATGGGAACAGTGGTGGACACAAAATTCAAACAGCTGGCCCAGAAAATGCCACTTAATCAACTGTGTGCCAGCACACAGCAGTGAGACCAGAAGCCTCAGTGCTGCCAATCAGGGAGCTGGGGGCTCTCTCAGGCCACTGTGGCAGCTGAGAGTGACAGCCACCTCTAGGCTGTGACAATTCAGATCCAACACATGTTACAACACCAGTGTGGGGAAAAAGCCCTAAAGCTGGCCTGAAAAGCACCACAGAAACAGATGTGTGTCAGCCCCAGATGCTGCTCCCCACCCCCATGTCATAATAAAGTTTTCCACTTATCTGGTCTGGGAGATCCCACACTCATTTGCCAGTCAATCTCCTCTGCTTTTCTCAAGAGCTGTATTAGGGGATGGGACTGGGGTCTTGTTTTCTTCCCCAGGGTTGGCAATGCCTTCCCCAGACCTTTCTCCCTGCAGACTGGCCTTGCCCAGATGCCCAGTGCCATGGCCATGTGCTTCGGGCCTTGCTGGTCCTGGAGGCTGCTGTCAGTGTCACTCCAGAGCAGCCTTTTGCTCCCCAGGGGATGTTCACCTGCCCAAGTTCCATCTGCACCTGCAGTCCCTGCCTTGCCCAGGCCTGTCAGGCTTGGGATTGCTGCACTCAGCTGGAGCCAGACAATGCTGCCAGTATTTGGAGGTGCTGCCTGGGTTGGAGAAAGGTGGCCAGTTCAGGGGTATGTCTGGTGGCTCTTTCTGGACTTGCAGCACTCTTGGAAGGTATAAGATATGCTCCTGGGCTTGGGGGTGTTTGTGGATTTGGAGGTTGTTAAAGGTTTTGAGGATGTGCCTGAGTATGGTGGTTGCTGCCAGTTTTGGGATGAACTTCAAGGTTTGTGCTTGTTGCTGTGGGTGTCAGGTGCATACTATCAGGTCTTTTGAGTGCTGCCATGTGTGGGGTTTATCTGGATTTAGTGTTTGTTCCTGGATTTGGGCAAGGCTACCAGGTCTAAGGGTTACTTCAGGTTTGGGGGGTGCCACTGGGTTTAAAATTTGTTAAAAGCAGCATTTGCCTCAGAGGAAACAAACCCTGTTCTTGAAGCAGCATCAGCCAGTGAATCCCATGAGGTGCTGGTCACACTGAACTCTCTGGCTGCTGGTTTCAGTGGTCAGCTAGCCAACTGGCCACCTGAGAAGAGATGGTTTGCCACCCCCAGGGTTTTTTCGCTCCTCTTCTGTAAGGTGAAATCATGTCTCTCATGAGACAGTCCCCACTGCGGTACCTGCTCTGCCTTGGCAGCCAGTTGTGTGTTTCTCTTCAGAGTTTAATGGCCTTAGCCATTGGAGTCTCTGGTGATGATCGCTAAGGGCCACTGCCTGGGGCTGGTTTTCCATTCTGGCTGCTGGTTTTCTTGGCAGTGCTGCTGGAGGAAGTTAGGCAGTGCTGGTCCACTACTGCTGCATGCTGGAACAGCTGCAGAGGGAAGAGGCTTTAGGAAATCCCTTTCCATGTCCAGCTGAAGCTCAAGAGGTTTGTTGCCAGTAGAGTTGCTACAGCACCGACATACCCTGGTAAGGTCTCTAATTGTTCGTGGGTTCACCTTAGTTTCTGCTCTGCAGGAGACTGTTGCCAAGAATTGAATTGATGCTGCCTGTGCTTTTGCCACTTTTTGTCACAAAGTGCTTTGTCAGACACCTGTCCGGTGACCCCATCTGCTAGTTACAGGTCACTGTTGCTAAGTATCAAGAGAGGCAATCAAAGCTATTTCTAAAAATGAGACATTGCAAAGCCACCAGTTTCTGATAACATGAAGACAAGTGCTTCCTCTTGGAAATGATATTGGTAGGCTGGTCTGACCTGCACTTGACCTACTGACAATCTGTTGGTCTGACATCATCTATGACAAAGTGACCTAATTTTCCCCAGCTCTTCTAATGTGGGAGCAAATAGCTTGCTACTGATGTGGAACATAAGTCAAATGCTTTATGCCAATCACACCAATCTTTTTAAGAGTAATGGTAAAAGAATTGACTCGGTTTAAAAGTTAGGGGGTTTTTAATGTATTTTATTCTTACAGATAAGAGAGCTACTTGGCATTCAGCGTGTCAAGGTGTTGGAGCACGACTTTTCAGGAAGAATAGTCGATGACTAGTTTCAGTTATCTTCAGTTAGCTGGATACATACAAGTTTTGACAAAAGAGAGAAAAGGCTGTTGACAGCCTAACTTTGATTTCTGAAACAACAATCTAAATTGATTGCTGACTAAGCCCTGGTTGGATTGCTAGAGCTCTACAATTTATTCTCCTTCTATTCATCTAGAATCATTACTGGAGAAGACTCTGTAAGAAATTGACAGTTTTATGCAAGGCTGGCAGATTTGATAAAATCTCAAGCAAATTCTGTTTCTTGATTTTATTTTAAAACCTTGGTGTCGACTTGTTCTTTTCTTAACACATTTCCCACTTCTCACTTTCATGGAACAAAGGCAGGGTAAAAAGAAGTCAATGTTATGAATATTTTCCCTGTCATGAGAAGGTAATCAGCCTGTTAGATATGGTGTTCACAGTGATATGAATAAAAGGAAATGCTGAGCACACAACAGACCACAATAGAGATATCCCCCACACTGTCCTGCAGTATTAGCCAGCAAGCCATGTCAGCTAATGGCAGATCTTCTTCATTGACAAATCCATCTCTCACATGTATTTAATCAAGGAAAGTACTAATAAATATCACCTAGAGTACCAGTAAGTACTACAATGTACAGTGTACCTAATGATAAATTAAACTATTTTGTTTCTAATGTCACACACTTCTCCTGTCTTCATCAGCACTGTGGGAGAGCTGTAACAGTTGTGAGACTGTCTACTAAACACAGTAAATATTTAATTCACCATAAGGGTAATTTGCATGGTTTGAGTAATTGCAGTGGAGATGTTTGACCTGTGTTACTATGGAGGTCTTCACGGGGTTTGCAACAATCTCAGTTCCAAAAGGACAGAAAAAAAAATCTGGTAATGATAAGAAACACCAGAATTGTTAATTTGCAGTGTTCTTGGAAACAAAAAAAAAACATGTGAAAGCATAAATCTAATCAATTTGAGGCTCTAGAGACTATGTCACAGAACAATTGTCACATTATCTTAAAGAAAAATGGCAGCAAGAATGTATACATTTCCCATTACTATAGTTTCAGTCTTTCAGTGCTAACATCCTTTATTATGTGATTATTCATCTTCAGATACAGTAAGAACGATAACACTGTTAAAATGGCTGCCTGTTAGGCCTCTGATCCTATTTTTCTAAAAGGTCTCCTCAAAACTTGGCACACATCTAGAACACAACAGTGAAGGGACAAAGGGCAGAATACTCCACCCACCTATTGGAAGAGTTGTGCACAGGAATTAGATCATCCAAAAGGTGTTCAGGCATGTGACTGCCAATGGGATAAACTCATGTTTATTTCAGTGAAAAACAGATGTAGTAGTACTGAGGATCTGCACCTATACAACCTATGCAAGAGCAGGGGACTAAAGTCATAGGTCAGCTTTAGTCCCTACATAATCCTTCCTCCCCAGACAACTGTATCGACAACCTATGTCACAGCAAGACCATCAGTTATACCTGAAAGAAACAGCCTGTGTATATGCCAGATCAGAGTCTGTCCTACTTTCTTGGTGTTAGTGAAGAGAGAAATCGAAGAAGAAAAATGAAGACCTTTCTCAACAACTCTAAGAGATCCATCATTGTTTATACCTGTACTGTCAAACACCACTGAGAGGTGGGAGAACTGCTGCAGAACTACACCAGAAGGCAGAAGAATCATCTTCAAATCCTTTGGGGTTTTTTCTCCCTTTAAAATACTTATTTCACAAGTATTGGCCAACCTATGTTAAAGGTTGCCTGTTTCAGTTAGATGCATTATTAAACCTATTTTACTCTAGAAGGAAATAATTAACCAATAGCAACAAATGCATACATCTCTGTTAAACATTGGAATAAGAAAAAAGTTGAAATAATTCTCAGCACTTGTAAGAAGCAAATCAAGGTAATGGATCCTAATTTTTAAATGTGTAATGAAGCCAAAATTTCCTGTCTGACTTTATAAATTAACACCAATTCCTGAACAAGAAACGCTTTAAAGTTGATTTTTCATGATCTATGCCAGGTGGAAGATAACAGCAGTTCTGGAAACTTAATAAATTATGTGGAGATGAGCCCGTTTAGGAATCTACATGGAGAAGGAGAAAATAGTTAATTATTTAAGTTCAAAAAAGACAAATATAAGGCCTTGCACTGGGAGAAGCATGATCCAGGAGTGCAGCACAGGCTGGGATTTACCCAGCTGGGGAGCAGCTCTGCGGAAAGGGAACCTGGCAGTCCTGATGGACAATAAGCTCAACAGGAGTAGACAGCGTGCTGCTGTGGCAAAGAAAGCTCAGAGGATATTGGCTTCCACCAAAAATGCATCACCAGTAGAGATTAAAGAAGTCATTATCCCATTCTACTCAGTGTTTGTCAAGCCTGGAGTATTGTGTCACATTTTGGTCCCTACTGGATGAAAAAAAAACAACCACCAAACAACAAAGAAAGATGGATGTGGACAGGCCAGAAAGAGTTCAGAGAAGGACCACAAAGATGATCTCTGCCTGCCATGTGAGGAAAGGCATCCAAACTGGCTGAAATTACAAATATACAACTGTACTCTATGTAGTAAAGGTGTTTCTCGAACTGCATTAGCACCAGCAGTTCCAAGCTTCTACCATCAAACACAACAGCACAATCGATGCAATGCAAAGGCAATACAAAAATACGCAAAATGATACCAAGACAGGATTGCTAGGCCCACCAGAAAGAGTCTACCTGAGCTCTAACACCTTAGACTTTTCGGAAATAAGGACACATTTAAAAAGCTTGGAGTGAAAAAGAAATCTACTCTGCAAGAAAAATACTTAGGGGACTCTGTTCTCTGCTCTACTTTCCTACACATTTGATGCTGATGCTTAAATTCTGACATTTTAAGGTATTAGATTTGTTCTAGACTGATGCTGGCAGGCTTCTATTTCAGTGGGACTGCACTGCATTTTATTTATATATATGTTGAGTACATTTTCTCAAACACCAGCCCCAGTCTTGAGGGGTTCCTGTGGTGCTGGTACTAGCTACTTACTTCAGAACATCAATACAATACAGAAAACAAAAAAAGGCAAAAAATTTACAATCCTCAAAAGGATTCTATTTGAAATAACTTACAGTTATTAATTTCTACTACTTTAAAAGGCAATTTGAAGTAAAAGAAAATACTTTGCATGAAGACATGCAAGCAGTTGTGAGCCTCATTCAGAGTTTCAGGGTCTTCCATTTTTGACAGTTCCTAGTGCTCCCAGTGTCCCCTTAGCAGCACAACATATTAGCCTGGGGATTTGAGTTCTTTCCATCAGGAAAATGAGAGATGAAGAATAGTTACACTTCCCTATGTCTCTTTGAGGCACAGACAAACACCAAGTAACTGGCTTTCTGAGAATTCAGGCATGCAAAAGGTATGCTTATATTTAGCTTGTTTTCCAGCCTGACAGGCAGCTCCCACTATTAGGAATACCAGTGTGAGAGAAAATCTGCAATTCAAGTATTTAAGGACATTTGTGACCAACTTCCCCAATACAGAACTATGAAGCACCAGCATATGACAGCCTCAGGTGCTCTAAGTAACTCAAAGATTTCTCTTCTCTTCTATAAATCCAAGATTTGGCCTTATTTCTTCATAAAATTTACTGCCTATACCCTAAACAAAAATCAGGCAAGAGCAAGAGCACTCAAATTTCTCAACATTTTGGTTTTTCACATCAAAGGCCTTATCTAAGTACATGAAAATTTTAAATATTCCTTGAAATAGGGATTTGATTATCATTGTAAGAGCAAGTGACAGCTTTTTCTGTGTTGGGAATTCCAAGTCCAGATGGATTTATTTAGATTTGTTTCATCTTGATCACAAAGATCTGCATACAGACATTTAGACTGCAAGTATATTACTACTTTATTAATGTGGCAGTGGGCATTGAGGGTAGTGATCAGAGGTGGAAATCACAGGGACTGCAATGACAGAAGGTTGTGTTGTGCCTGAATTGGTATGTCCTCATCAAGCCACCACAACAAATGGTAAACATGATTGATTTTTTCATAGTGACAGGCTTCTGTAAGAGTTACCTACTGCTTTATTGTGTATTTTTAATAAAAATGTCTAGAGTCATGAATTATTTTCTCTAATTTTCCTCTCCTCCAATCTCCTTTGTATTTTTTAAACATATAACAACATGTGTATTTCTTTGACACTATTTCACAGAAAGTACTGAGTAATAATTAGGTGCCAAACTATGCTAGAACATCCATCCTACACCTTGGCAGCTAGATAATCCACACACCAAAAGCATTAAACAGCTTTTCATCCTTAGGGAACAATAAACCCTGCAAGATGGATGAGTGTAAAGGAAGTATTTATGGACAGGATTGTGAACTAAGTAAAAAAACATCATGGACTTTGCCATATGCAGGAAGAGTGTGTGAAAATTCATGTTAACGATACAGTACACAAGACCAGAGGACTCAGCACTGTAGTGCTGACTCTGGAAAACTGTGTGTGGCCTCTGGAGAATGCCTATATATATGTGTAACCAGAACTCTGCCTCAGCAGGACAACCAGACATGGCAAGTACTTGTAGACCTTACAAGGCATGAAGAAAAATTACTTATAAGGACCAAATAATGTACCAGGCTTGGTTTTAACACACAGTTAAGGATAGCACTGCCCTCAGTATTGAATGTATAGATACACTAAATCTTAAGGAAAATGAAGAATGCTAGTTAGCAACTTCTATAGAACTGATTATATACCTCTTTAAAAAGAAAGAAAGGAAAGCACTGAGGCTTTCATTTTCCTGAGTGACTTGTTGATATTTAGATAAAATCAAGAAGACTATCAAAATTGTACAAAATCGGATTTCATTCTCTTGTTGCAGTCAATGAAACAGAAGTACAAATGTTGTGAATTTATTTTCAAAATATTTACTGATAAATACCCAGCATTTCAAGAAAAAGAATTCTTCTTCTGGTAAATTTTTATGCTCATATAATAATCTGAAAAGCTGGATGCACTAAGCAGGTTACCACAAGCTGAGTTTCATGCACTGCAATCTAAAAGACGCAGAAGAAAAGTAAGTCAGTGTCAAACATCTGACTGTTGACATGGATGAAAATAAAAGGACTACTCTGGTCACAGTGCCTCACATATATTTCTACCTTTACTAATAATCTGATCTGTTCTCTTATAGATTTCAAAGGAATTTTGCTTTCCACTTCAGCCAGCAAGTAGAAGAGCTGGTCCTTTCAAGTTTGACTCACTTCTTTTCAAATCTTACCTGCATTTCTGTTTTCTTTAGCATACGTTTACTCCCAAATACCAGAAAAACAAAAAGTTTACTTTCTTCCACTTACTGTTATGCAAGTTTCACTGAATATAATAATTGAATAAAATTGGAAAAGACCTCAAAGATCATCAGCTCCAACTTTTAACACAACACTGCCAGGTCTAGCACTACACCATGTCCCCATCTACACACATTTTACATACTTACAGCGATGGTGATTTCACCACTTCCCTAGGCAGCCTGTTCCAATGCTTGATCACCCTTTCAGTGAAGTTTTTTCTAATATTCAATATAAATATGCCAAAATAGTAAAAAGCTTCACTAAAATATCTTGTGCATACTTACAGGATTTCTCTGTCTTGGTTATCTGATTTAGAAGCCTGTAAAAGAAGCATCTCTATCAGGCCACACATTAGAGTCTGGGATCTGCATGTCATTGAGGCCTTTTTCTTGTGATCCTTGAGGCTGGAATGACAGTCAGTCCAAAAGGGCCTTGGTTTAGTTGATGAAACTAGAGGATACAAGCAAAAGGAGAATTAATGTCAGCCTTGGGGATGTGAGGCTGTATTTTGAAAAGGTGGTGGGAAATCCTGTGTGCTCTTAGCAAACCTTTGGAGAGCTAAAGCCTGCAGTGAATTATATGGTCTTATGATATAAACAGTGTTAGGAATCCCACATTAATGGAGCACTGCTTGGCATGGTACTGTGCTGTCTCCTGGCATTCAGCAGAAACAGGTAGATTCATCTAAGGACTGAAAACCTATGCTCACCCACCAGCAAATTAAGGCATGGGCTGAGCTGGAATTAGAGCCATGTAAATAATGCTCTTAGCCTTTTAAAGGAAGTGGTTTTACCTATATCAAAGAGGATAAGTAACAACTCTGACTTCTACACAAGTATTTTATACCCATGTACAAGAAGCATTGTGATGAGAAGGAGGTGTATGTGTGACCTGCCACATCCGCATTTGTGTTTTCACTGAAAAAAACCTACTCTGCAGATGATGGTACTGTAAAAATACTGACAGAAGCATTTGGAAAATTATTTCTGTACACTTCTTCTTTGGATGTGACATAATGACTTGCACAGCCATATCTTTGCTTACCTATTTGAGAAAGTCATATTGCATCTTTCAACAGCCCTGGAAGATTAACTTTTGTGACCAGTGTTGTCTTTAAAAGTCTGTAAAAAGACTCCGAGCCAGCTTTTAGTAGGAGATAAGATAAGGGGTAGTTACTTTAATGAGCCCTCCGCTCATCCAGGAATACATAGACATGCGCGTGTGCAAGCTTTGTTTCTACAGCTTTTATAATATAATCTATCCAATCACTACTTTACACATGTCCAGTTCCACCTCTGTCCCCTCTCAGTCCCCATCCCCTGTGGAATTGGGCTGGGATCGTTGAGACCCTCTGTCTTCATCATCTCGTCTTCTTCAGCACACAAAGGTCTCCTGGACGCTTTCCAGTGTTCCAGGTCACTCTGCTTCGTGCTTATGTTTCCCTCTGATATTCTCCAATCTTGTACCTTCAGAAAGAGACTAAACAGCTAGCAGATCTTAGCTGCCTGTTCTGGAGCAGAGGTAGAGATAGAAAGACCTTACACTTAAGTTGCTAAATATTAACCCACCAGAAATCTACAGCTACTGCTACTGTGTTTCTAAAATCTACAAAACATGAAAATCAAAAAATCAAGAACTCCTTCGGCATCACTAGTATAATTTTGTTGTTGGTTTCTGGGAGGGATCAACACACAGACAGCACTTCACATGCTCAAAAAATCTTGCAAATGAAGTAAGATGCAATTCACCATAGAAAACCCATAAAAGCCCTACACATTTTCTATGTGACTTCAACTTTTAATTGTTTACTATTCACTGCAGAGACTAAATTCTTTGAATGCAGAGATATAAGTCAAGGTTGAAGTACCTTTCTCAGAATTACCTATTTCCAAACTTTCAACAAATTGCCTTTTTTTTCCTTGGAATATTGCTTTTACAAGTTTGACTTTTAAGCAGTTGTGAGTATATTTTTAGCTGGTGTAAATTGTCATAGCAACACTTCTCCCATGAGACCCACAACAGATTTTACCACATGTTCGAATTTTATACCATACACTTATACAAGTACAGGGCATCACATTCACATTATTAGTTTAAATGGAACGGATTTTCTGCAAACCAGTATTTGGGTTTTTTTATTAATGTGGCATGTTCCAGTCTCTATGCCCCTTTCTAGGAGATCGTGGACAGAGCCTGTGCCAGCTCTTTTACACCGTCCAGCCATCTGCTCTTGTTAATTTTTGCTCTAGGTTGTGTAGGAATATTTCTAAATTACAAAAAGGTGTTATCACAAATCCTGATCAAGATTTGAATTGGCTCCAGCAAGGAAAAATATATAACTCCTCTAAAACCTTCTCAAGGTCTGGAAAACCCCATCCACATTGAACCCTACTCTGATGTGATCCCCAGACAACTGGCAAATAAACTAGTTGGAATCACACCTTTCAGTTGATGTGCACGTATCATTTGGCAGAGTCATGAATGCAATTTTTGATATTATCTCCAATATTGACTGCTTTCCTCCTGAAAGTGTATGTAGGAGTTTAATAGGTTTCTTAGTTTTCCTTTCAATATTTTTTTAAATCTTCATGATCTCCTCTGCAGTCAGCTATTTTTGTTGAAATTATTTTAAGAATGACAAGCTTGCATTATACTGGCAGTGCCTAAATCTACCATGTTAGTCTTACACTAAAATCCAAAGTAACAATTCCTTTTGGGGTCAATAAAGAACGCAGTGACTTTATAAATTCGAATTGTGAATGAAACTGTGGGGATTTAAAAAAACTTCCCTAAAATACAGAGGTGGGTAAAAATCTCAGATGAAGTCTTGTTATTTTACGGTAATTTTGAGAAATCTGGAAGGACACTTTCTGGATATAAAGGAGCTGGTTATAAGCCAGCAAGTGTCAAGTGGCTGAAAGTCCTTATACATGTATACAGCACACCAGGAAACATGAGCAGGAATTCATATTTTCCTACTATGGACTATTTTGAATACATCTACCTAAGCATCACAGCAGAAAGACAGACATAGGAGCTGGTGTTGACATCCGGCAGACTGGGTGTAAAAATTGTACTGTAGCCAGACTTGAGACAGAGGAGAGACGGAAGATTAGGAGTCCTTTATTTTAAGAGATAATTATTGGTCCTTTTATTTACTGACTAGCCATTCACAGGTCTAGTGAAAAATGGTCCTGGTGATGAGGCAACCATAGTCAGATCACAAAAAGCAGGAGTGAATAGGTCACCTTGTCTTATTCCACTCTCGCATGCAAACCTTTACAGAAAATCAAGGATGTAGTCATGCACAGAGTTCAAAACTGCTGTCGATTGGCTCTATGATAATTATGGAAAAGTATATACCCCAAAAATCATCATGAACCCCTACCCCAAAGCCTCTGCAGAAAAGTATATTGTGAGTAAACTACAATTGTGTACACTTTCTGTTGTTCTTTTGGTCTCTTTCTAAAAGGAATATAAAAGAGACTGTGATGGTTGGTTACATAGAGAATTGCATTCTTAATGCACTAAAAAATTAGTTGAATGCTCCCTAAACTAAGTCCTCCTTAGCAATCCTGAGCACTCATCAGAATGGTTAAGAAGTAGGATAGGGGGTCTCCTAACTTTACTGTGCTTCCTAGCAAAAATGCTTTTGCAATGCAAGATCAGATTCAGCCAACTTACATCCCAAGTAATTCCAATAGAAATACACATATAAGCTTGGGCAAAATGTGTCTCCTCACGCAATATATAAAATACTGATGATCTTTTCCAAGATACAAAAAGCAGAGATCTTTGAGTGGCCTCATATATTCATCCTCTCCCTGCCTTCTTCCTTCTATTTTGTTTCAGCTTAGACTTTATTTTACTGCTGTGTTAGAGATCCTGGGTACATTTGAAAGAAAACAGCTTCAGTGGAAAAAAGAGGCTTGTTAGTTGACCTGTGTGCACTGCTCTTGTGTCGAAGTCTGAAATGCAGAGGGATTGAAGGTCTAGGCTCTCTCTGCCTAAATCTGTTTTATTAATAGCTCAGCACCCTTACAACACAGCAGCCTATCCAGAGTATGTCTATTCACTAATGGCATACAGTGGTTTGTTGAGACTTTGACGTGGGTATAAGTGACTTTAGAACTTAAAAAAGCCTTTGTGACAGCTTGGTTATCCAAAGAAAGACACCTTCACTTTACAGCTTTCCTATGGAAAGCAGAGGTAGCATACATACTTCTGAAAGTTGAGAGTGTGCAGGGCTGAGAAGAGAGAGCTAGGACTGCAATACTACCATAGCAACTCCTTCAAGTCAACAGGGCTTCATGATGTTCTTCTCTCTGTATCAAAGCACGTCCATGGTTTTCCCCACAGAGACCACTGTCATGTTGGGAGGCAAAAGGGTTATAGCTGGCTGAAATGCCTTGATGTATGTTGTCTATGTAAAAAGACTAATGACACTAATTCATGAGTGCTTCATGGCTTTCTTCAAAACCCATCACAACCAATAAATAGGTCACAATTGGTACAGAACAAAAATCTCAACAAAAAAATTAACTTGAACAAATTAATTGTATTGATTAGAGCATTTCAAAACAGGCTTACATAATTTCTTCACTTACCCAGCACCTTCTGTTCATTGTAGAGGAGTGAATACCAGGATACCAATAGCTCTGTTCTGATATTCTCAACCTGTAGCCTAAATAATGCACATTAAGGAAATCTCTGTGGCCTAAGTGTATGGCTAAAGTGCACAGACATTATAAAGACCTTACTGGATTATGGACCGTAGGAGAACAACAAAATAAACCAGCATATAACTGAGGAGCCTTTGCTGGCAGAGAGCTGGCCCCTTCTATATGAAGGAGCAAATACTTTAACTTCAAAAATACAAGTTGAAACTGATGTTATGGTCATTCTCCAAAGACACACTTAAACTACAGAAGAGAAAGTGCATCTGCCTGAGATTAGCTCTGTTGGTTAAAACTTAGTTGTAATAATGCCAAGGTCATGGGTTCAATCCCCTGTGTGGGCCATTGACTTAAGAGTTGGACTCAATGATCCTTGTGGGTCCCTTCCAAGTCAGAATAGTCTGTGCTTCTGTGTGATTCTGTGCAGTAGGCTTTCTGCAAGGAGTGCAGGTGAGGATCACAAAATACAATCTGAAAACAAACTAAAAGTACATGGGAAACCCCCCTCAACTTTCTATTGCTGCCCTACTAGCAGATCTCATAGTTCTGCCTGCTCTACAGGAGAGCAAGTCAGAAACATGGAGAACAGATGTTTTATGAAAAGATGTATTTATCTGTGGTATACATCCCAGTTGTAGAACAGAGTCTGTGCAGGTAAGTATCTCTACAATGAACCTGTACCAGTTACTAATGCTTCTTAACCAATAACCTAACATTTAAAAAATTCTATTGCTTCTTTCTGTGATTTACACTTGAACAAAGCAAAAGAATCCTGCTAAGCACAAAAAAAAAATCTTGGAAAGACTGTGAAATATTTACATACCAAATAAGACTTTAACACTACCATCTGGTGGTGACAGTTGCAGTGAGAGTAACAATCATTTCATCTGAGAACGTCTAAGTGCTCCTGCAAATTTAGTCCTTGCCATATTAACAAAGTAAATATTTAATACAGAAAATGCATTCTGAATCACAGCAACTGTGTAGTCCTCTATCTCGAGTGATGGCAAGTGTAAAAGGCTACACGGAGAGAACTTATCAGTATGCATTTTCTGCTGTACATTCCTCATCCTCCCCAGCAATCACTGGTCAGCATAGATCTGAGGGTACATCTCTGCCTGTTGCTTTAGCAGCTGAGTGAAGTAGTCTTCAGATATAAAAGGATATCATATATATTTGGTACAATTTTTTTTTACCAATGATGAAGTAAAAATCCAGGTATGCTGGCCAGAAAATTAATAAAGAATATTTTTATATACAGTTTCTGCTAGTCTGAATTATCTGGAATTACCCTAAACACCCATCATGTTAGAAGACTAAGGATGACAGAGAGAAGCTTTATCAAGCTGTTTGTAACACGATTATGGCAATGATACTGTTGTTCTTGGTTTTTATTATTGAAAATACAGTATTAACCCTTACACAACATTGTTTTTACTATTAGAAGCAAGAATCAATTACATAGATATTTTCCAAAATCAGATTCTGAGGTTATTCAAGACAAAATTTTTCTTTCTTTCTAAAAGGAATCAATTTTGACTATGTTAATGAAAAAAACCTATTCTCATTCACTATTTTTTCTGCTGAATCTATTTATTTTTATCTAGTTTGTTATATCTCTTTGTTCAAGGTTGTTTCAGGGATAAGCAATACTACGGCTTGGTTACTATTAGCAAATTTTTACATGTTTGTTGTATTTTGTTTCATTTTGGTTTGGTTTTCTTCAGAAAATGAACAGGAGTGGCCATCTGTTTACTTTTTTTTTTTGTCTTCCTCTGTGTTAGTTTTAGTTAGGCCTTAGTTTTAGTAGGCCTCAGTTAGGCCCTGACAGGGCTACATAGATATGAAGGGACATGTTATCACCTGACTGTCTCGGTTTGAGGGGAAAAACCAAAATGTTTACCCACAAGCAGGGGAAGGGGCCTTCTCCACAATAATCACGCCACTCTTTATCAAATTTAAGAAAAGGAATTTTTAATACAAGAAGGATAACTGTTCTTAACTGATATATATATGTAAACAGACCAGAGCAAACCGCTTCCCCAACACCACAAGAGAAAAAAAGGAAAAACAACAAACCCCCCCAAAACCAACAGGTTTCCTCCTGGAGGAAAGTTATACTTATGAGGCAGTATCAGTGTCACAGCTTGGCAGGCTTCAGGGTGAGTTCCCAGTTGAATTCTGTCTCTCTCTCTGTGTCTCTTGTCCCAAATGAAGAAAGAAAACAGGAAGTGGGGAACCGCCGCGTGTCCTGGAAAGCAGCTGCAAACTTCTCTCTCTCTCGGGTCACTGCCCCAGTCGGGGCGGGCAGGCCGTGACGGTGCAGGCGATGGTGAGACCGGAGCAGAGGCCGGGACCCCAGATGCAGGAACCAGGAGAACAACCATGGCAAGGAGAAAAGAAGAGGCTCACCAAGAAGCCACAGCAGTAGCCAGCAGCAGGAGCAGGAGAAAAAAACTAAAAACCGGGTTCCCTCCTCAGCAGCACACCCCAGCTCCTGCGTTCAGCCAGCTAAGAATGGAAAAATGTCCCCAAGAACAAAAGAGACAACCTGCCCCCACCTAAGCGATCAGCAGTTAACTACTTTGTTTTGTTAACTACTGGCATGGGCAGTTAGTGGCAGGGGAGAGAATTTACATAATAATTCCAAACTACAACACTGACTTAAGCAGTCAAAGAGATATTTCATACCAGCTGATGTCAAACCAAGTATAAAAGCAAGTGAGGGAGGTTTCTCTGCCTTTTCCTTCATTGCTACTTGAGACTGGAAGGACATGTGCATTGTTCTGGGGGACCAGGCCGCACTGACACTCACTGCTTCTTCACAGCTGGTTTTAGTTTGGGGAAGTAAACATTTTTATTGTTGTTTTTGCTCCTCTCTTGCTGAGTGTTCCTCAGGAAGGGTGTTTTGGGGTTTTCTTGTGGGTCTGGGTGGTGGAATCTGTATTATTGGGTGGGTGACTCGGTGTGGAGTTGTTGTTTCTTCTTACCTTTCTATATATGTGTTACTTTTCTCTCTCTTCTGTGTAAATATAAAAACCTTTGCCATTTTAAGTTTTAGTTTTACATTGTTTCCTTCCCTTTTCTTGGTGAGGGGAGGGAGCTTTTGTTGTGTGGTTGAACACTTGGCATTTTGCCAAGCTTTCAAACCAAAACATCTCCCATCTGTGCTGAGGGCTATTGTAACAAGAGGACGTACAAAAAGTTTTGGGACAGGCTGTGTAAGACTGACAGCCTCCTGTTGTCTTGCATTCAGCTGTTCCACTACTTTAATTTGCACATGGCAAAGTGCAAACAGGGATTAACACAGCTGTTCTGGCCAAATCCTGGTCTTTGGCAGAGAGAAGCCTTGCAGAGTCACCCTGTATTTCCTGAGGTAAGCAAAGACGATGACCCAGGAAGTTTCCCAAGGTTTAGTATCAGTTAATAAATAATGAGAAGTTAGTTGTGGCATGTAAAGTGTCACTGCTGCCAACAGGTAACCTGGGCTTCTCTCCCTGGCCTGTTTTAAAGCCCATTTTTGAACAGATACATGACAGTGCTTAAAAAGTGATTTATAAGAAAGAGAGCTTGAGAAGAAGACATCTATATGCATGGGAAGACGTGACTGTCAGCAAGCACCTCACTGAGAGGATTTGAGAAAGCAAAGAAGAGCATGGATAGCAGATGAACAGTGAAAAAATGTTAGAAAAAGCACAGAGGTGGAAACACAAGGCGAAAAATAGTAGCAGGATCCTTTTAAATCCCAGGGAAGCAGAGCATAGGGAGATTTCTCTTTTGCTTCAAGTCCTTCACTTAAAACATCCAATCAGTCCACTGAACTAAAATATAACTCAGGCATATTTGTTGAACTATAAAAAATGTTATTTCTGTGTCTTTCAACCTCCTCATGTTCTGAGAAGTTGCTGTGCCACCGTATTGCATACTGCAGTCAGACTTGCAGCACTACATACTGCAGCACAGACTCTTGGCTGTGTAACAGGGACAGTTTCAGCTTCTCTGGCTCATGGTTATCAGGGAAGTCTGACATGAACAGTAATCAGAGCATCTGAAGGCACTGGAGTATGTAGTGGGGTGTATTTGTTTTGCTTTCTTAAGCAGGAAGAGTTTAAAATATATGTTGTACATGCTTGAGATGTACATTGTCAAGGTTTTCTCTCAAAACTATAGACAGATTATTTTTGAAAAAGGAGAAAATAAAAGCAGTAGTAACAGACTCAAGGACCCAGATTTGTTAAAGAGAAGTGCAGATGATAAAAAGGAAAAAAGTAGCCAGTCTTGTTCCTTGATTCAGACAGGAAATCAATTTTCATCTATCATGGTGCTGATAGAGTCATCAAATAAAAGCATTTCAATATACTTTCTTTCAGTAAGACTTCAAACAGGCTTAGAAGTTGACTTCACAGATAGGAAATATTAAGAAAACAAGTTCCCAACAGCAAACATCTAAAACATTGTCAGTTCCATTTCTGCCCAAAGAAGATTAAGTCAATCTATGGGTGAATGCAGTCTCAAGCTTTCATTCTGACTTAAACAAAGATCACATCAGTCCACAACATACAATTTTAATCTTTACACTTTAGATTACTGAATTCAGATGTACACTGTTGACCTTGTTAACATTTATTTGGATGCCCTGGTTTTTAATACAGCTTGGATATCAAAATACAGCACTAAGGATTGTCCCTGCTCTGCACTAGCTTCACATATAGTGAAGGTGTAATTACTACCTCCCAAAGCTCTTCAGTGCGAAGGACTTCTAGAACCTCACTGTGATAAAGAAACTTTCTAGAAATAACCTCTCCCTCCACTAGGGTGAGCCATGGGACTTTCATCCTGGGGCACAGCTGCTCAGAGATCTACCCGCACAAGAGAGCAAGTGCAGCAGAATTAATGATGAAATGTTCCCGGTTCTAGACCTTGTGAAAGATTGTAACACAGATGTTACATATTGGACCACTGGCTATAGAAAAATGCACTTCTTGACTTGCTTTAAATGTACTGATTATTATCATGACTCCTGTCAAATCCTGAGTCCTCTCTCTCTTGTGGAGTTTCTATCATCATCTGAGAATTCAATTTCCTGTTCCACTGCTGTATCTATAAAAGCATCTACAAAAATAAAGCTCATTATTCAAATGCTAAAAAAACTGCTAGCCTACTTACTACACGGTGCAAGTAATTGGTTTCACAGGAATATGAGGAGTGTAAACGGTTTACTTAAACACCAAGCAGGGGTGTTGGACTGGTCAATCCCAAGAGGTAACTTCCAATATCAGTGACTCTATAGGTTTGCCCAGCCTTGCACAACAGATTGCAGTTTCTCACAGCTCAAACCCAGGTTACTTTTACTCACCCCACAACCATCAATTAGCTTTTAAAATAAAAGACTACATATTTGCATACAAATGTATCATTTGCATTTTTTACAAATGCATTTTTTTCAAAACCAAGTTACTATTACCCAAAGATCTCTCTTATTTGATTATATTAAAAAAAAAAAAAAGAAAAAAAAAAGGGAGCCTTCTGGGTTTAAACCAACCATAACCCTGAGGTATGGCAGTTCCTGCTCCAGTGTGATTAACAGCTGAGATTTACAACACTGGCAACTTGTATGGGAAGGCTTGTATGATGCAACTGTGACTGCTGTTGCTGAATCTCTCTTTGTTCATACCTTCTCACTTCTCTGAGGCATATGCCAAACATGGGTTTCTCCCTCTATCTCTTTTGCAAATAAACAGTGCAGCTGATGAGAAAATATACAGGACTTTGCCTGGACCTCATCTGGTAACACCTGCACATTCGTACACCACAGCCAAATGACTTGATCAACTGATGTTCCTACCAATGGCCTGATGCTCCTACCAATGGCAAATAATTAGATTTCTGCTACTCCAATGTCCTTTCTTTTTTCTATGTCATGTATGTATTGTTTCTTTTTTTTTATTTATTTTTTCTCAAAATATTACCCAAGCTGTGCTATAACCAGGTTAAAAGGAAAAAAAAAAAAAAAAGGAACAAAACCACCTTCCAAGGTTTAAAGCAGAGTGAACCTCTACCTCAAGCCTGAGTAGTTCTTTCTGAAAAACATGAATGCTGTGATTCAGGAAGAGACCACCTCAAGGGAACTGGTGATGATCTAAGTTGCAGCAGTTGAGCTTTGTCCAGATCCACTCTGCATAAAACCAGAGATAAAAATGGCAGGTCTCAAGGCAGCGTGCAGAAAATGCTTCAGCTTTTTTCCTACCATGGAGCTTAGATTGCACCACTTAGTGTGAGCTTAGACCTTCAAAAATGGATATGGAATGAGCCCCTCCTCAGAGAGGGCAGATAAGACATATACCAAGCACTATCTTCAAATGGCATGAAAAAATAAAAGAACTAGACAAATAAATAGCATGGGATATTCTTCTCATTCTGAAACACTCCTGACCCTCAAATGTGCAGTGCTAGTAGGGTTGAAAAGACAAAACAGGCTAACAATAAAAAAATGTAGAGAGTCAAAGCATGTCTAATTTATTGCTCCGTGTAAAAGTTGCTGCATTAATTAGTCATGCCCTTTAATTTCACCTATTCTGCCTTGGAACAGAACAGGATCACTGAACTGAAGACTGCAGTGACCTACCCTAGGGAAGGGGTGTGCTTTGGAACACTCTAATTTTAGAAGACTAGGTAATTTTTTGGATTATGTTAATAACACTGTACAAATGCTTACTTTGCAGCTCAAAAATACATGGAAATGATTTGCCATTTTGGTAGAAAATCAGTTCAAGCATTTTTTTCTTCGGAAATTTAAAATTCCAAGCTTTAGCAACTAATAGCAGAAAATATCCATTTGATTTGTACAAATGGCCTTATGGGCAAAACATGATCTCCACCAGAGATACTATTCTCTAGAAATCACTCTGTTAAATTACAGTAACTGCCTCTCTTGAAAAACACCTCAACTACAATTAAATAGAGTCAGGTCACATCAAGTAGTATCTGTCTGGGAAAAGTATGAGGTCAGACAGGAATAGGCCTGGTCTTTGGCAGAGGGTAAGGTGTTGATGGCCATAAATTTACAACATCTGAGGATCTACCCTCACAGCTTCTGCTGCTTTCATTAAAGAATATCAGACATATCATCATGGGGAGAAAATAAATTCAGAAGTAACAATAAGAAAATAAAATAATTAGGCCTAGGCTCCAAACTATGACACTACAAATAGATTATTACTGTAATTCAAAAGTATCTGATACTACAGTGTTTTTGTACAGAACCTCTTGCAGTAATAATAATACTACTAGTAATAATAATAATAATGATGCATATTTTATAGACATGTTATTGGAGACAAACAGCGTGATAAACTTGAACTTGCTGTGGAAAGCGCTAACTCAATGCTTCTAAAATTAAGAAAATTAATTTATGAGGAAAAGACTAGAGCTACATAAGAACACAGAAAACAGATAGAAAACATAATGTAACTTAGGGCTATGTGAATCCTTCAGAGAGGTCAAAACACAGCTTTGTTTCTGAACTGATTTCTTGTTCATTCCCCTATTATTTCCCTATTCCCTCAGTAAAGATTTGTTTCTTTAAAAAGAGTTAATTAATGTACACTGAAGTCTTCAACATATTTAGACAGCGTAGGATTATTTTCCAGTCACTCTCCTAGAAGCTGAGAAGCAACATATTCAGGTAGATCCAAACTCTTGTTAAAGAGAAGTTGATTGAAAGCCATCAAAGACTCTGAAGAAATAGTGGTGGTTTCTAAAGATCAGATTGTAAAGATTTTGTGCATTTCCCAAAGCAGAAGCATTTGGCAGGCACATAGAAACTAGCTTCTGTATTTTCAGTATTCAGTCTTGATATACTTGATTATCTTATTTTTTGAAGGTTTTGAAAGATGGGATGGACACTAGGGTCTTGGAATTGTTCTCTTGAAGCAGGAATCATCTCCAAAGCCTGCTACTGTATCTTGAGCCACAAGCTGGTGTGGTGTCAAATGGCAGCTATATCCAAACTGTTTTTGACACTCTTCAGCTTTCAAACTCCAGTAAAGTAAGTGAAACATGTATGGTATTAAAAAGAATCAGAAGTTAAGATGCTCTATTAAGACACCAGAACTGATTTAAACATAAACATCTGATGCAAGAAACTTAGCTGATTTAGGGATAACATAACAACAGAGCAACGGAGCAGAGGCTGTTTGAAAAGGCCTTCTAATAAACTCTCTATTTTTGAAGTGAAAAAACTAGATCAGTCAAGTCTTCCTGAAAATCATGCCTAAGGAGTCAATTAAAAAATGCTGTGCAGCTGTTTACAATAAAGTCTGATCTGTATTATATGCTTTTATTTCTTAAAAAACACAGTCACAAGTATTTTCACAAATCAATAATAATCTATTTACCACATGTTCCTTTCTTCCTGTTATTTTAGTCCATTATGTTTATTTTTTAAATAAACAAGTAAGAAGTTGAAAGAGGACATAATTTTGAGGACCCAAAAATTTCATGCTGCAAACAAAAAGCTAAGCACCATATCCATCTGTTTTCTGCAGACATGTATCCTCCTTGAGTCCCTGCAGTTCTCGGGACAATCAGTTCACTCCCTTTCATCATCCTGTATTTCACGGAATCACAGACTCAAAGAATAGGTAAGGTTGAAAGGACCAACCTCCCTGCTCATGCGGGGTCACCCCAGAGCACATGGCAAAGAGTTGCATACATGCAGTTCTTGAATGTCTCCAGTGAGGAAGACTCCAGAACCTCTCTGTAAATCTGTTCCAGTGCTTGGTCACCTGGATAGTAAAGAAATTCTTCCTCATATTCAGGTGGAACTTCCTGTGCATCAGTTTCTGCCTGTTGCCTCTTGCTCTAGTGCTTGGCACCACCAAGAAGAGCCTGGCTCCATCCTCTTTGCACACTCTTTAGATATTTATACACATTGATGAGGTCCCCTCTCAGTTGTCTCCTCACAAGTCTGAAACAGGCACAGTTCCCTCAACCTTTCCTAAGGCAAGAGATAGAGATGTGATATCCCAGAAAATGGAATAAGTAACTGAAAACCTCCTCATCTGTTTCTTCTGTTTCAAGAGAACCTTTAAGGTTTTCATGTAAGAAAAGTGACAACTACAAGAAATAAAACTGGCTGTCATATGATGTTCTTGCTCTGAGCTCGTCTGATATTCACTTGCCGCCACACAACTGACTCATTTGCAAGAGACTTTAAGATGCAGCGGTGAATAACGTGCTGTAAAGATGGAAAATGTTAATCTAATGCTGTGCAAAGATCTGCTGGGAGTAGTTATAGCTGCTAAGGTAGAGGTGGAATGGAAAAATAATAATTAGAAAAACAGCTAGTTACTAACCTGTGTGAAGATTTTACCTTAGAAAAAGTTAAATGTGCGGGGGGTTCTACTATGTTAACCTCTCCCTTGGGCCAGCTCTGGCCTTCAGAGTGTTTTTGACTTAATTTTCTGAAAAACTAAGAGACTTGAAAACATACTCAAGCAATTTGCTTAATTGACAGCTCAGCCAAACTACTGTCAACCAAATGCTAATGATTAAAAGTTTAATCTTCTACTTAAGTACTTATTCTCTAATAAATCACTTAAAGTAGCTGCCTTTTGGGAATTCTTGAAGAAAGAAATGGTGATGCAACACAAAGCATGGGTCTGAAATGGAGTGGTAAGAAGACAGGTATGTATAAGTAAACTGAACACTATTCATCGTGATTCTGAGGGAAGCATGAATATGCCTTTTAAATTCCCTTTGAGAACAACTCTGAAGTGGATTCTGGAGAGAGAAGAAGCCTTTGAAGCAGGTTGTCCTGAGAAGAGTACTAGGCTTGCTCTGAAAGGTATACTTCCAATTTCATTTGTTCTTAATGGCAAAGAACAGTACAGGGTGGGGCTGAAAGTCATAATACTCCAGCTCCAGCTGAAGTGTTCAGCTTCAACTATCAATCCTTTATGACAGTAAATAGAAGGGATACCTTTCCCTGACACAATGGTGGCACAAAGTGATGTCCTGCTGCAGATGGGAGGGAAAAAAGTGTCTTTTCCATGAGAACTGCTTAATAGTAGGTTTTTGGGGTTGTTTTTGGTTGTATGTTTGTTCAGAGTTTTTTCCCAAAATTTATAAAAATCTAATTTACACTGATATTTGGCACAGCTCTAAGACACTTGAGTACCTTTACTTCCAATCTCTTTTTTCTTTTTTTTCCCCAGGGGTTTGTTTGTTTTTGGCAAGGGGTGAGACTTGGTTGCTCTAGAATCCAAAGCTTCAAGTAATAGTTTTTAAAAATCAGCTTATGTTCAAAGTTATTCTGTGAAAAAATAAAAATTAATAATCCAGGGCTTACTAAACCTGGCAGAGTATGAAAGGAAACTTTTGTGCCCCCAGCTATTTGGTTCTACCATGACCTTAGCTGTATGCAGCAATAATTTCAATCCTCTAGTGTAAGTAGATCAAGTACAGTTACTTTTTCAGGTGCCAAATCAGCCTGCTGTTTTCAAAGAACAGGCTGCAAACAGTAGCAGGCATTGAGGCAATATAAGCTCTTGATTATTCTTTGGACATTGAGAGTTGTCAAAATACCTCACTTAACATTAATTACAAATAAATTCTGAAATGTTTCTCATCTGAATTATTAATATTGAACAAGCTGATTTAGTTTTCGCTGGGCTATGAGAGTAAAAAGGCAAAAATCTCCTATACTTGTGACCCCAGTTCTATGGTGGAAATGAATCTTCCTCTTAAACCAGCCACTGTGTGCTGTTTTAAAATAGACAAACAGATGAGTGACTTAGCCCATTTCATTGAGGTGCAGGAATGAACCCAGTACATTAAACCTTGGAGAGATCATAATTCTGATAAAGTATGAAAGTATAATTTATAAATAAATGGATTAGATCAGGCTAATAGTTCTACTCATTAAAAAAAAAAAAGTAGCCAAGCTATATTTACAGATGTGTTTCCAAAGCCAAGGATCTTGTTCTGCAAAGTTTTCAAAGTTAAGCATTGCACAAATCTTTGCAAGCATGGAGTAAAGCAAAGTTCATCATAGGTTGTAGCTACTTTCGCAACAACCTTCAAAACTTCTTGATAATTTAAATATCATCTGAGAAGGGATCAGGAAGGGAAAAAACTTCGTTGTCAAATAGTGGAAATCATGAAAGGCTCTAATTAAAGCAATTATTGGTAAGACACAAGGAAGCATAAGAAGTGTTTTCATTTTGACAGGGTTGTCGTATTTGCACTATTTGAGTTACTACCATTAAATCACTGCAATATGTTCAGGGAGAAGGAAAGTTTTTTAAATTCACCTTATCATTTTACCTGCTGGTGAAAGAACTGAAGAACTGCTTCTTAAATACTTGAATCAAATCAATACTCACATTCCAAGCTTATATTTTCAAGGCCTGTAAAAAATACCCAAATTACCTCCCCCCCCCAAAAAAAAAATAATTTAAAAACAAGGCTGTAATTGTCATTTTATCTTTGCAAATTGTCCCAACAGAACATCCTTGAATATGTATTAAGAATTATCAGATTGAAACCAAACTAACAAAAGAAGAAATGGAAGAGGAATCCACTATACTTGATACTCTTACATAGCATTCAGATGCCACACTAACAATGGTAGTTTGATTAAAACATATTTCTTATTTTTTTTTTTACTGATTTCTTCTTTTACATCATTTTCTTCTCAGTTTCTCTTGCTGTCATACAAAGTTAACTATATATCCTTTAAATCAGTGAAATATATCCTATATCCTGTGTATCCTTTCAATCAGCCCTTTAAATCATTGCAACGTTAGTGCAAAAAAATCTCCCCAAATGATGTCTTGGTAGATTACCAGCAGTGACCTACATTGGAAGTGAATGAATGTAAACTTGCTTTTGTTCTGCTGAAACATCCATCCATCTATCCTGGAGCCTGTGTAGCTGTGAGGAACTGAAAATCTTGGTAAAGATAGGTCAGTTCACTTTCTCTGCCATTTGTAGTATTCAGTTTATCCTGTTTCAGCAAATACCTGAGGTTTTCAATCACCTTGAGATTTCCTGAAGAGGAAACATCCTTTCTGACTTAGCACTTGTATTTCTGAACTCAGGCTTTCAAGTTATAGAATCATATAATAAGCTGACTTGTAAGGCACCCATCAGGATCATCAACTTCAACTCCTGGCCCTGCATAGGACACCTCAAGAATCATACCATGTGCCTGAGAGCATTGTCCAAATGCTTCTTGAACTCCGTCAGGCTTTGCACCATTATCCCTTCCCTGGGGAGCCTGTTCCAATGCTCAGCCCTCTTTGGGTGAAAACCTTTTCCTGGTATCTAACATAAACCTCCCCTGACTCAGCTTCATGACATTTTTTGGGTTCAATCTGGTCATGAGAGGGAAGATATTGGTACTTGCCCCTCTGCTTCCCCTCACAAGGAAGTTGTAGACTGCAATGAGATCTTCCCTCTGTCTCCTCTTCTCCAGGCTGAACAGACCAAGTGACCTCAGGTGCTCCTCATATGCCTTCCCTTCAAGGGCCTTTACCATGTTTGCAGTCCTTCTTTGGACCTTCTCTAATAACCTGATGTCTTTCTCATATTGCACTGCCCAAAACTGCACACAATATTCCAGGTGAGGCTGCCCCAGTGCTGAGCAGAGCGGGACAATCCCCTCCCTCAGCCAGCTTGCAATGTTGTGCCTGAAGTCCCCCAGGACAGGATTGGCCCTCCTGGCTGACAGGGCACTGCTGACTCATATTCAGCTTGTTGTTGACCAGAACTCCCAGGTGCCTTTCTGCAGTGCAGCTCTTCAGCCTCTTGTCCCCTAGTCTATACCCACAACCAGGGTTGTCCTGTCCCAAGTGCAGAATCTGGCACTTGCCCTTGTTAAACAACATACAGCTGGTGATTGCCCATCTCTAATTTATTGGGGCCTCTCTGCAGGACCTCTCTGTCTTTAAGGGAGTCTACATATCCTCCCAATTTAGTGTTGTCAGCAAATTTACTTAGTGTTCTTCCAGTCCAAGTCATTAGTGAAGATGCTGAAGAGCACTGGACCAAGGATGGAGCCCTGTGGAATCCCACTAGTTACAGATCACCAGCCTGTCAACATTATTACTTTTTGTGCCAAATCAGTGAGCCAGCTGCTCATCCAATGCATAACATGGTAATTCAACTGTAAGCTGCACATTTTTTTCAGAAGAATCCTGTAAAAGACAGTATCAAAACTTTTGCTGAAACCCAAAAGATTACAATTACTGGCTTTCCTACATCAGTTAGATGGGTTATCCTGTTGTAGAAGGAAAACAGATTGGACAAACAGAACATTCCTCTCATGAAGATGTGCTGGTTGTGACCAATGACTGCATTGCCCTCCAGGTGTTTTTCAATACCTCCCAGAATAATCTTCTCCATCATGTTACCAGGCACTGAATTGAGACTGACAGTCTTGTAGTTTATGGGGACCCCCTTCTTTCCCTTCTTGAACATGGGGACATTTGCCAGCTTCCAGTTAGCTGGGACCTCTTCGTATTCTCAAGACTTCTCAAAGATCACTGAGAGGTTTAGTGATGGCATCAGCCAGTTCTTTGGGGATTCTGGAATGAATCTCATCAGGCCCCACAGACTTGTAGGGATCCAGCTGGAGCAGTAGATACAACAGAATTTGAGGGTTGATTGAAAGTTGATCATTCTCACAGTCTTGGTCCTCCAGCTCAGGGCACTTAGACCCTGTTGGTCTGTCATCCATGTTGAAGACAGAGGCAAAGAAAACATTCAACAACTCCCCCTTGTCTCTGTTCCTGTTTGTGAGGTAACCATCTTCATCCTGTAGTGGGCTTACATTATTTCTACATTGCTTTTTGCCATTAATTGAAAAAATTATTTTATTGTCCTCCACATTTCTGTCCAGATTCTAGTCCAATCAAGTTTTAGCTGCACAAATTTTCTCCCAATAATGGAAAACAGCATCTCTGTATTCTTTCCATGTCACCTGACCTTGCTTCCACTGGCCAAACACCTTCCTTTTTTGCCTTATACCCAAGAAGATATTCCTGTTCAGCCAAGCTAGCCTTCTGCCTCACCTGCTTGACTTCCAATATTTAGGGCTCACCTGCTCCTGTGCCCAGTAAAGCATCAGTTTTAACACACTGTAAAAACTCTATGTTCCTCTAAAGTCTTCTGTGTCTGATGGCAAAATTATTCTACAAGATCATTGCCATCTACGTGAAGAGAGGTGCTGCCGTTCTCAGCAATGTCTGGGGAATGAGAGGGTGCAAGATCAGCATCCATGCAGACAGGATCCTGCCCTGAAGCTGGGCTCTCAACATAAGAAGGACATGGACCTATTGGAGTGAGTCCAGAGAAGTGTCATAAAGATTGTAAGAGGGCTAAAGCTCCTCTCCTATTGAAATAGGATGAGAGAGCAGGGATTATTAAAGAGGAGGTTTAGGGAAGACCTTATAGCAGCCATCCAGTACTTACAGAGGGTTACAAGAGAGCTAGAGAGGGACTTTTCACAAGGGTATCTGTAGGGGTGACTGTGAGTATATATCGCTGAAGGAAAGCTGTCTGGAGTGCACCCTTAAGAGAAGAGAGCTACCTGTAGTGTGTGTGATTCTGTGACCAATGAGATGCTTCTGTTAATGTGATGTGAATGGGCTAGCCAATAATGTCATGCCATGTTTGATGTGAGAGGATATAAAAGGTGTGGATGTTACTAAGAATAGAGCTATGAGGAAACTGTCTTGAATAAACTCTTGTAAGCCTTCTTATCAAGCCTTCTGATGCCTGCTGTGCCTGAGCTCTTTTGACCATCATTTGCGCTGCTCCCTTACGCAGGATAAGGGGACTCCAATAGGTATCTAGTGATATGACATGGGGCAATGGCTTTAAACTGACAGAGGGTAGGGTTAGATTGGTATGAGGAAGAAACTCTTTACTGTGAGGGTTGTGAGGCACAGATTGCCCAGAGAAGTTGTGGATGCCCTTCCCTGGAATAGTTCAAGGCCATTCTGGATGGGATCTGAGTAACCTGGTCTAGTGAAAGGTATTTCTGACCAGCAAAGTTGGAATTAGATCAAATTTAAGGTCCTTTCCAACCCAAACCCTTCTATGGTTCTATGATTCTGCAATATGGTTTATACCCACCACTACCTCTGTTCCTACAGGCCTGACTACCTTTGATTCCCTGCTGCTGTTTACTGTTTCTCAGGGACTGTGATCAATGTCCTAAGCATTTCATGTTTCAAGCCTTCTGATGGATAAAGACCTGCTAGGAGCTATCAGATAACTTGCTAGAAACTGAGATGAAATTCAAGAACTTTTCTATTTCCTGGCCAGCTACCTAAGACCTCAGCTGGATTTCACGGAGTCAGTGTAAAAAGTTTGTCTGTATTTTCCTGATCTTCAGCTGCTTTTTCTGTTCTGCCCCATACATAGTGTAACTATGAAAAGCACATTTGTATATTTAAGCATTAATAACTGGCTACTCAGTAGACACCCAGGGTCTTTTGAAGTCAGTCTTGACAATATCAGATATGTAGCCATAGCTTATCAGAGGATAAGGTTTCTTTTTGAATATCTTTCCTTCTATAAAAACTCTATACATAATGCCATGTGTTACTTGGCTATCATTGATTTCACAAAAAAAAAAAAAAGTATTTCTTGGCACAATACCCAGACTGAATGGATTCTGTCATAGGCTGTAGAGTCCACGTATTTAACATTTCATTAAAACCTTGCACATGGTCTACATGTCCTCAGTAGACTACTGGTCTTTACAGTCAAGTTCATCTTTCTTCTTGTTTAACAGGTGAAATATGATTTTATATCAGGTCATTTATATCAGGTTGGTTCTATAAATGAGTTGTGAAGTTAAATGAAACACAACCCAGGCAACAAATGAAAAATATATCCACTTGCTCTGGTATTTTTAAATACATTGTCAGGTTCTGCTTTGACATTCAGTTTTCAGTACTTCCCAATATCACAAACCAACAAATTACTGACTTTCACCTTGCAAATTTTGCATAGAAGAGCTATACACTGTATATATAACTGTTATACACTAGCTGCACAGTTATTTGCTCCTATTGGAACTGGACAGAGCCATTTTGCTTTGCACCAAGTTGCAACCACTCCCAGAATGATTGTAGACAGGTACAATATCTGCCATTTGCTTATTCTGTCTTTTTACTTTGCCCATTTGCTTCTCTTCTTAGAAGCAAACTGCTTGGATACAACCATTTTAATAAAAAGTGTCAAATTAACAGATGTCTTCATTAGGTAATGCATTATTCACTGTATTACTCTTTCTATTGAAGTACCAAAAATAAATCATATCAAAATGCTGCTATTTGTGGAATGAAGAGGGAACAATAATGGCGGTGTATATCCCTGGGAAGCTAGAGCCTAAACATGAGCCTGAGGACACTCCATGGACACAAACAGCTTGAGGTGATGAGAAAAACATATGCATAAAGGATTGCCAATTGTCTCTGGTGCCAGCTAGCTTATAGCATTCTCTCTCTCTCCCTACACTTTTTTTTTTTTTGAGGACAGGTTTTTAACAGATAAAGGTATTGGTTAAGATTCTCAATGGATTTGGATAATAACTCCAAGTCTTGTCTGTGCAGGACCATGAACTGTTCTTCCATCTCAAAGAATCTGGGAACCCTTTTGATTACAGGCTCTGGGTAATTCACTCAGGTGTTGGCAAAGCATATCAGATTTATGTCTAGTCCAAGCCGGAGGGACTGCAAGGACCAGGTGATGTGTAAAAGCATTTGGAAACTGTGTTCTGTACAGCAGTCATGAAACAAAAATATATTAAACAAAACTGATGTCTTTTATTCACCTAATCTGAATAGTCATAAAAATAAGAACACTGTAAATATGCAGTATTAATTTAATTTTAGAAGTTCTAAGCAGAAGGTTCTTTTGCATACAAAAAATGTTCCCTCTTTATTGTTACAGAAGTGAATTTCTGATGACTGCTATGGAAAAACAATTGGATTATATAATGCTTTAGAGGATAACTTAAAAAAAATTAGAATTACTAGTTTCTTGCCGGGTTCTTTTCTGTGGGGTTTATTTATCAGGAGAAAAATAATATATTTTAACTCTTCTATCTTTCTCCACTCTCCCAAGAAACTTATGTCAGAGATTGCTGAGATATAAAAAAAAAATAGAAATATATTTGATCAGATAAAAGTAGCTAAGGTTCTAGTTATGTCAAGTCTCACAGTTCATCTTTCAAAATAATGGAAAAAGAGAAACTAGGAAAGAAAGAGAGCAAGGAATAATCTTATTCATAAGAAAAGTATGGTGAATTTTGAAAACACATTGTTCTAGAAGTCCCATACAGATCACTAGATTATTTCAACATATGAGGCATTAAAAGGTATTGATTGTGATTTTTGGGTTTCTAGATCTCTGCCAGCTGACAATAACAGGCAATCTGCAGAAATGCAACTGAGTGAAATTCAGTAATTTTGATAACTCTAATTTTAAAGGGCTGAGTTCAAGCCAAGAGCTGAACAAACTGCTGCTTTTCTACAGGAGTGCTCCACACAATGTCACCAAAATAATATACAATTAAGCTGAAAGCTTCTTCCTGTCTTATAAAAAGCTTGCTGAGCAGAAGATAGCCACATGAAGAGGTAAGTTCAATAGACACTATTCCGATCTATGGCATGAAATTGCAAATGACCCCATATCTTTGGTGGAATTACTCTTTTTTTTTTTTTTTTTTAGGGTAAGAAAGAAGAGAATTATGTTTTAACTGTTCTGTAAAATATAGCAAAATGGAATATCCTAAATTAAAATGAGTAGGCTTTCTGGCACAGGTAAATAACCCAAGCATTATGCCTATTATCTTAATGCATAAAAGAATCATTTTCAAGCACTGCATTGAATTATGATTCACAACTTAACTTTCTCAAATTACAGTTTGCAATAATCAGTCTTAGAGGCACAATTATTGGATTGTATATTATTCAGTGTGCCAATAATATATTTAACATCACAGCAATTTTTCTTTATAACCCAATTTCTTATTGATTTCAGGTATTACATATGTGATGCAAGAATTCTAGTGATAATAAAAAAATGTAGTGACTTAAGACAGTTAGCCATTTAGTACTTGTCAGAATATTTCTCCCTTCTATTCTATTTTCCTGTTAGACTACAAATTTTTTTTTAGTTTATTAATAATTGCTACATGAAGTTTTTGCTGCTTGATCCAGGCCACTCCTGAGTCACCTGGGTACCTCATGGAAGTTTACCCTCACTGTTCCCCAAGAGATAGAGTGAACCAAATAACTGAGGACCTTAATCGTTCACGGCAGTATTCAGAAATCCTACTGCATATGAGTTCTAAAACCTGACAAACAATTCCAGGTAGCTTGTTTAAAACTTTAAAACTTCCAGTGGGTTTGTTTAACCAAGCACTTGAAGCGGCTTGAATGGTTTTCACCAGGTGACTGCTGATGGTGTGTTCACAGCCTTGCAAACAAGCCTTAGAGCTAATGGAGAAAAGGTTTCTCTCCACTTCATAGCACAGCCACATGCTGGTGCTGAATGCTCTGGCTTAGAAATTGCTTTGTGCCTGAAGACTGGTGACATACATGATGATTACTCACATCAAGCAAACATGCACCAGCTGCCAATGCAGTGGAAATGCCAAAGCTGTTTTTGTTGGTGCGTTTTCATAGTACATTACTCAGCTCTTCCCCCTTACTGACAGCTCCAAAGACTTGCAGGACTAGAGATTTAATCCTCCTGGGAAGTCATAGAAAAGTCATGACACAGGAAGGAACTTCTGGTCTGAGTGCAGAGATTGTAACATTGCCTACTTGATAGAAGTCCCATGGCAAAGCAGAGACAAGAGAGACTTTCATTGCTTATGCTGGAGTAGCCTTAGGTTGTGTGGAAACAGCTTTTGGTCTGTGTCTATCTGTGGCCACTCGACAGTGGTGCAGCTGTGCAGGGCACCGCTGTACAGGGCACCACTGTGCATGTTGTCTGACAGGCCTGAGGACTGAGCTGGGACTGACAGTGAAAGAGCAAGAGTCTCTACAAGTACCAGGTCAGGGAAACACCAAGGGGACGCTGATCACTGCTCTGTTGTGCAGCTTGAAAAAAGTTATTAAAGGCAGCAAAAGATTCAGAGAGGAAGCATGTAAATCTCTCATCAGCCAGAGAGCACATTTTTTTCTGAGGGAAAGAAGAAGAAGGCTGATTTTTCAGCTTATTGAAGACAAAGCGGAGAAGGAAGTCCCAGCCTGTGTGAAGAAAAAGCCCTGTGCTACAAGACGGGGCTTTAAGTTTCATCAGGTCAATGGCCAGATAGGGAGCTCAAATTAGTGCAGTTCAAACTAGGACTCACAGAAGTTGGAAAAACATGGAGAAGAATTAGCTGCTGGATGAATACAATGGGGGAAGCAGACTGTTCTCTCTTTTTCTGACTCTCAGGCCTTCAAGTTATGTGGAGGAGAAGCAGACGTCTTTGCAAAAGAGCTGCTGTAATTTGGGAACCTCTTCGAGAATTTGCAGGAATCATGGGTGACAAGAACCAGCCTGTGTTATTCAGAAGGTCAAATAGATCATTATGTTGCCCTTTAACCTTAAAGAGGCACATGACAACACTAGCAGCCTGTTTGTGCCAGATTCATTAAAACAGGTTTTGCTGTTCTTCAGCAGTTATTCCCAAGTCTGCAGGCAAAGATCCCACAGAACAGTAAGGCTCCCACAATGGACAGTGCTCACCATGCAGATCTTTATCCCTGTCTTATACAGACCTATACAATGTATGGGTCAATGCAGCTATAGGCGCTCCCAGATGCTCCAGCTCATAGTCACCACAGTATTGTCCAATTATCTGCTCCCATCCACTTGTTTATTTGCCTCTCAAAATGCTCAGTTGTACGGAATTGGTAAAACCAGAGGTTGAGGAGGATCAGAAACTACTTCCATTCCGGTCTCAAATAATACTTCTGTGCAATGCAATCTCTTCTGCTACACAGTCCTCTGGCTGTTCACAGATCTATCTACAGATACCAGCAAAGGCAGCTCTATCATAGGATCATATAATCATAGAATCGATTGGGTTAGAAAAACCTCCGAGATCATCGAGTCCAACCCTTGGTCCAAATCCAATCCATTTACTAGATCATGGCACTCAGTGCCACATCCAATCTGTGTTTAAAAACCTCCAGGGATGGTGAATCCACCACCTCTCTGGGCAGGCCATTCCAATGCCTGATTACTCTCTCTGGAAAGAATTTTTTTCTGATATCCAACTTAAAGTTCCCCTGGCAGAGCTTACGCCCGTGACCCTTGTCCTATTGCTGACTGCCTGGGAGAAGAGACCAGCCCCCACCTGTCTAGAATTTCCCTTCAGCTAGTTATACACAGTGATGAGGTCACCTCTAAGCCCTCTCTTCTCCAGGCTAAACAACCCCAGCTCCCTCAGCCTCTCCTCACAGGACTTGTGCTCCAGTCCCTTCAGCAGCCTTGTTGCTCTTCTCTGGACCCGCTCCAGCACCTCAATATCTTTCCTGAACTGAGAGGCCCAGAACTGAACACAATACTCAAGGTGTGGCCTCACCAATGCAGCGTACAGGGGAAGGATCACTGCCCTGGTCCTGCTGGCCACGGTATTTTTGATACAGGACAGGATCACATTGGCCTTCTTGGCCACCTGGGCACACTGTTGACTCATGCTGAGCTTCCTGTCAATTAGTACCCCCAGGTCCCTTTCTGCCTTGCTGCTCTCCAGCCACTCTGTGCCAAGCCTGTAGCGCTGCAGGGGGTTGTTGTGGCCAAAGTGCAGGACCCGGCACTTGGCCTTATTGAACTTCATCCCATTGAAATCAGCCCATCTCTCAAGTCTATCCAGATCCCTCTGCAGAGCCCTCCTGCCTTCCAGCAGGTCGACACTACCCGCCAACTTGGTGTCATCAGCAAATTTGCTAATGATGGACTCCATCCCCTCATCTAAATCATCAATAAAGATGTTAAACAGGACTGGACCCAACACAGACCCCTGGGGAACACCACTAGTGACCGGCCACCCTCTGGATGCAGCTCCATTCACCAACACTCTCTGGGCCCGACCCTCCAGCCAGCTCCTAATCCAGGAGAGGGTACACTTGTCCAAGCCATGGGCTACCAGCTTTTCCAGGAGTGTATTATGGGAGACAGTGTCAAAGGCCTTGCTGAAGTCCTGATAGACCACATCCACAGCCTTACCCTCATCCACCAGGTGGGTCACCTGATTGTAAAAAGAGATCAGGTTGGTGAGACAGGACCTGTCCCTCCTAAACCCATGCTGGCTGGGTCTAATCCCTTGCCCATCCTGAAGGTGCTGTGTGATTGCACTCAGGATGATCTGCTCCATAACCCTGCCAGGCACTGAGGTCAGGCTGACAGACCTATAGTTGCCAAGGTCAGCCTTGCAGCCCTTTTTGTAGATTGGGGTGACATTCGCCAACCTCCAATCATCTGGCACCTCCCCAGAGAGCCAGGACTGTTGGAAGATGATGGAGAGCAGCTTGGCAAGCTCTTCTGCCAGCTCCCTCATCACCCTGGGATGGATCCCGTCCAGTCCCATAGACTTGTTAGGATCCAGCTGGCTCAGTAAGTCACTAACTATTTCCTCCTGGAATACAGGAGGGCTATTCAGCTCCCTTTCTCTGTCTACCAGCTCCAGAGGCCAGTTGTCTTGAGAGCCACCTGTCCTACTGCTAAAATCTGAGGCAAAGTAGGTGTTAAGTACCTCAGCCCTCTCTTCATCTTTGTTAACTATATTTCCCTCCAAGTCCAACAGAGAATGGAAGTTTCCTTGCCTCTCCTTTTGTTATTAATGTATTTATAGAAGGACTTTTTGTTATCCCTAACAGAACTGAATTAGCCAAATTAACTTCAAATTGCACTTTTCTTTCCCTGATTTTTTTTCTGCATGACCTAGCTATCTTCATAAATTCTTCAGAAGTAGCCAGAACTTTTTTCCACAGTCTGTAAACTTTCTTTTTATCCCTAGTTTCCTTCAGAATCTCCCTATTTAACCAAGCTGGCCGTCTTCCCCTCCAGCTGGCCTTTCAGCACACTGGTATAGCCTGTTCCTGTGCACTCAAAATTTCCTTCTTGAAACATGTCCATACCTCCTGGACCCCCTTGTTTTTAAGGGTTGTTTCCCAGGCTATACTCTGAATTAGTCTTTTGAATAGGCCAAAATCTGCCTTCCAGAAGTCCAGTGTAGAGGTTTTAATCATGGCTCTCCTTGCATCTCTGAGTATTGAAAATTCTATTATATCATGGTCGCTATGCCCCAGGTGACCTCCAACCACTACAAACACATCCCTCAGTATATGTTCATAGCTGCTTCCCAGTGGAGTTTTCTTCCTGTCCACAGGCAGGTCTACCTGTGTCTTTCTTTTCCCATTTTCCTGTCTTTTTTTCCTCTTTTTTTTTTTTTTTTTGTTTTCTTTACCCTAAACAAAAGGAACACTCTTTCAGTTTGATGCCTGTAGATTGCGTACCCCTGTGAACAGAGACACACTGCAGACAAGTTAATGGAGAAAGATATAGGGTTTTATTAGAAGGACCTTCCATGATCAAACCCAAGGGGGTTTGACCCCAGGTCTGACCCTATGGTCAGGAAGTCAGAGGTTTTTATATCCCTCACGGACATCCAATCAGAAGTTCCCATTTCTCTCTAATGCCCACCCAAAAGTCCTGCCAATCTGCCCCCTTTGTCATGGGGGGGCAGTTAGGCCTTCTTCTGTTGTTTTTCTTCTGTTATCTTGCAGGTGTCTGCTGAAAAACAGCTCGGCCTTGACAAAGTCTGCTAGCCAGTGGGAAAGGCACTTTAATATTCAGACTTAAAATCAGGGCAACTCAGCAAAGACTCTATAATTCTAAAACCTTTCTAAAATTGCATTAAATCACATTCTTAGGCATCAAGTTCCTGCTCAAACTCCGTTCTCTCCCCTGGAGATCACTTTTTTCTCATTCCAGTCCCTGGCAGTCTCTGGGAACACACACAGTTCAGAAAAACAGATGGGTTGCAGCCTGCTGGGTCATTCAGTCAGTGGGAAATGGAATGTTTACACGACCATTTTTCTTCCTTGCTATTTAAAACAGCTCAGTAATTCAGTGGTAATCATCCTGATGCAAGTGTCAAGGCTAAATTGTAGTCTTGTCATTGTATAGTTACAATGGGAATGTAAATATAGCCACAAAATCCATCAAAACCCTCCTCTTAGTTGCTCTTCAGCTCAGTTAAGAAATTGCTCCATGTTATCAGTAGCAAATGAGTCTGGCATAGACTGGTAGTGTTAGCCAACTGTTGGATCATAATATTCCTCAGGGAGGACCAAAGTACCTGCATTTTATTCCTAGATATGCCTGTGTATTTGCATATGACAATGGCTCTCCATGACTAGGTTTCTGTTCTCACTTTTTCTCTCACTCACAGTAGCAAGGGCTTTAAGAGCTAAGATTTCACTCCTAGCATCTTTCTTCAGTAGGGCTGTGGTCTTTGCTGAGGCTGGCTTTTAAACTCATTGTCAATAAGTATAAGCAATCACTCTTTGAATAAGGATTTCCTATCTTTCTATTTTTTATTTTTAAATATTTTCTGCATGTATCTGAGGTAACTGCTTTGGGCACCCTTCTTTAACCCTCATTGAAAGCAGCATACAACAACTTGCACAAACAGAATACTTTGTTTGCACACAGAAAACAACATTGATTGACTTTCTAAAATGTCTGAATATTGCTTCACTCATCAGCATAACCCAGAGATGATGCTGAGCATCTCAACACATTTGGGGGGGGGGGGGGGGGGGGGGGGGGGGGGTTGGGGAAGGTAACATTGGTTTAAAGGGCTTACACTAACTTGTTGTCTTTCTGTCCAATGAGCACACAAGTATCAATATTTTCAGTAAAACTGAATTATTCAGTCATTTTTCTTTGCAAAACTGGGGCAATTCTAACTTTCAAAGAGACTAAACAGGGAGTACCCAGTGTGCTGGTTTAAAGGTAAACTGGCAGGAGAAATGGCCTCAACTGAAAAAAGATACAAGTCCAAGTTACAATTTAATAAAAGATTACAATAAATGTAATAATACAGAGAAAAAATTGTTTTAACCCACAAAACCCAGATGTATAACCCAGCAGCCTGGGGCACAAACAGAATGGTCTTCATTAGCCCCTGTGCTGAGCACCACATGGTCTCCCTGAGTACAAAGTAGAAGAAAAGGAAAACCTGTTTGTGAGGATGATGGTCACAGTCTTGTTGAGAATGGCAGTCAAAGGCCTGTTGAACTTCTGGTCCTCTGGATCCAAGGAGTGGTGTCAGAAGTCCCCAGACCTCAAGATTATATGCTAAGGTTCAGGTGGGAACCTCACCCAGAGCGAGGAGTTCCATAACTGGTGATTTAACTCTATGAGTCATGGGATATTTTTGGAATCATTGATGGCCCATTAGCAGATATGACCCCTCAGGCTGGGTGTGGAGGTGCTAATGACTCCCTGGAGGGGAGTTATCATGGCTGAGTCGTTGGTGTGAAGACCAGAAAACTTCCATATCTCACAAAGTTCTTAAACATCCACATTGTAGCCTGAGGTGTCAGGTGTGCCCTGGGCAGCTGCTGTCAACAATCCATCATTATTAACAATTCATGAGAAATGACGCAGAGGATGTAGAATACACAGTTTTGGTTACACCCACAAAGTGATAAACTGGTCCTGGTCGCTGGTACAGCCACTTTGGAAAACATACAATTCACACTTTAGTCCCCACTTGATTGATAGCAAAGAGACGGTTGTCACAGGGGCATGTTGAGAGTTTTCCTAATATTTAACCTAAACCACCCTTGGCACAGCATCCTGACTTTCCCTTGGTCATCAGAGAAGAGATCTGTGTCTCCCCCTCCTCTTCCCCTCACGAAGAAACAGTAGACTGCAACGAGGTCTCTCATCAGTCTTCTCCACCCAAAGTCCTTGACTCACTTTCCCTACAGTGAAAACACTTCTCCATCACCTGCTAAAAGGCAATAGGGTGCACTGAATCAAATTACCAAAGACAACATCCTTTTCCCTCTCCTTTGAATCAAAGCAAAGCATTTCCATGGATATGCACATTTTCCTGCTATTTTCCCTTGCAGCTGGTAGTTTGTTCTATTACTGCCCACTTCAATAGTAGGTTAGTGAAAAGTGCCAACAACAGCACTCAAGAAATAGCTCCAGAGAAAGCACTAGTTACCATCAGCTCTAGATCCTACAACCCACTCTTATTTTGCAGCAATCAAGGTGCCATCAAGAGAAACCAGATCTGTGTTAGCGGAAGTACAAAGATGTCCCAGGCTCTGAAACGGTGAGATGCTTAAACAAACTTTTCTCTACTGTTCCTACAGCCTGAAAAAAAAGCATGCCTGGCTACCCACTCAAGGTGCTGGAGGAAATGTAAGGCAGGGGAGCTGGTTGTTCACTGGGCATAAGATTACCCATGTTCTCCTGGCCTGAATTGCCCCACTCTGGGACATATTGGAAAACTTTGCTCCCAGGATTTATCAGCCTTTGCAGTGGAACAAGTCTCAGTTCCCTGCAGCTCTCCTTACCCAGCCTATTGATGCCCTTAGACATCACCTAGCCTTTAGGACAAGGAGACATGACATGGTCTGCCCACACCCTCTTGCTTCACATCTGGAAGAACACAGACCTTTCTGCTTTGCCTCATGTACATGAGTTTCTTATCTATGCCTCATTCTTTCAATGTCAAAGGGGGCACAATAGCAAAAAGATCATAGATGTTACCAAGTCAAACTTGCTATTTAAAAGTTTTAAAGTTCCCACCTTGCATCCCCTTAATTTTTATATTTTATGTTGTCACAGAAGATCTGAAATCTCTGGAGGTTCAGAGATTCCAGTTACTCTAACCCAATTTCCTCATATCATAGCATGGTGACTGTTGAACGCAACACTTATTCAGAAGTATTAAGTCTTTTCTTTCTAGCTCTCTGTCTCCAAGCTAACTCCTCTCAGGCAAAAATTAGTAAACTAATTGCAATGAAAGAAATACACATTGCATGTCTCAAATGCCTTCTCAGTCAAATAAATGCTATTCCCTCAAGGTTACGAGTCAAATCCTCTTAGCTGATTTCAAACAGATGACTCAGAGGCTGAATGCAAGGCTGTCTTTCCTACTGTTTTAAATTATTGTCAATCCTCACTGTTTTCAAGAGCTTTCCAGTCTAGCAGTACAACAGATGTTGATAGACTACCACAGTCTTTGTGATTGCTTCCTAATGTCTTTTTCTGGTAGCATGCATTTTCAATACAAATATCTACAATTATTGTGATCAGATTATGTCTACAAAACATCACTTATTGGCTGGCTAAAGACGTATCAACACAATGCTATTTCTGTATGCAAAGGTTAAAGTTTTGTGTGTATAGACTACAAACAGGAAACTCAAATCTTTCCCCACTGATCATTTCATCATTATTTTCTAGCCTTTTTTAACTGAAGAAGCATGTTTCCTTCTGCAGGGTGTTGGAGGACAGGAAGCAAGGCAGGGGAGGAAATAAACCATACTGTATAATATTGCTACAATGCCTTTAATCTGCAACTCACTAGAAAGCAGACTACACCCTATATAAAGATTTCTTCATTTTATCTGCTTTAGCCTTTGTTTGCTTACATACATGCACTGAAAGACATATGCCTCCATTCTTGTTTCATCCAGATTCACAAGGGCTTCATAGAGTTTCTTTCCCAATGTCTTACAAATACCCAGTAGTAGATGGAGCCTGACTTCACAGCTTATAACACTTCAGAGGTGTTGTCATCACAACAACTTGGGGTAAAACAGACCAACATTGCCAAATATTTTTGTGACAAACATCAAAGCACATGGTGGTAATAGAAGCAGGAGCCCCAAAGAGGAAAAGTATCAAGGAGTGTTATAGCATGGGGCAGCATCTTCCTACATAGGAGATCCAGTCAGGTCTTTGAAAATGTCTGAGTTACCATATCTTTGCCAAGAGGACAATGTCAAATGAGAAGATGTAGTTCAGGGCAGATCAAAGTGTGGTTCTATTTCTACTTTCTATGAGTGAAGTCTCCATTTGTGCTATTGTTGGCAACTGTTTTGCTCAAGTTCCCTTTCAGATTTCAAATCTCTTTTTCTTCCTCCTTTTGTTTTCTTAAGCAGTGTCTTGCTGGAGCACTGAGTCCCTTTTCTGTATTTGTTGATCTGGTAATTGGCACAATCCCATCTGTTTCTGACCCAAGTTGGTATAAACAGAAAACGTCAGACATATCTGGATGTTATGGGTCTAGCAGAGTAAGCCTAAATTTAGGCTTTAAAGTTCAGACCAGGCCTGGGATTGTCAGCTGACTTGAGCTGGGCTCAACCCAAGACACCGGACAAAGAGAATTTGGACATACAGTGCCTAGCACATGTTTTCCTCTGATGGAGTGATGGGAGAAAATCCCAGCATCCAGATGGAAAGCACAAGATCATTGTCCACATGTGTCCAAAGTGTGGGAATAAAAGCATGTTCCTAGAGAGAGCAGACGAGGAAGGGTCCCAACTACATTTACTTGTTGCTTTAACTTAACAAGTTTTCTGGTGATGCGTAACTCAGCTGAATTCCGTGTGGCAGAAAAATCTAAATACAATTCTACACTACAGATGTCAACTTTGAAATAAACATTTTCATGAGCTTCAGGGACATTGAAACTGTTGATTTTCACACAGTTTGTAGGAGCAAGTTTCAGAACAAGACTAGTTGGGTTTTTTCCCATGCTATTTTCTCAGGATGTGAAGTCACAGAGTCACAGAATGGTTTGGTTGAAAGGCACCTTTAAAGTCATTGTAGTTCCAATCTCCCTACCATGGGAAAAAATCATTATAACTTTGAGAAACAGTGCTGTTCACACTAAAAATCAGTGCTGTCTGTAAATTGATAAAATTTGCAAATCCTTTGACCACAAGATAATTTAACCTCTGCTGATCTTATTTTATTTCCATTGTAATGGCACTGAAACAACTAATCTCTCTCCAAAAAAACCAACCAAACAAAAAACCCAAAAAACCTCCAAACAAACAAACAAAAAAAGGGGCAAAAAAGCCCAAACCAAAACCAACTAAAACCCACATAGCAAAAACAAAACCTCAATACACCATGCCACCTAGAAAATATTTTCACTTTATCATTCAATTTGGGAGCTAACTAAACTTATCTTCTGCAAGTGGGAAGCTTCCACTAAGGTATTCTACATGATCATTAAGGTCATTCCCATTTGTCCTATTACTTCATGCCTTTGTAAAAAGTGCCTTTCCAGCTCTCTTGTGGAATCCCTTAGGTGTTGGAAGGTTGCTCTGAGGTCTTCCTGGAGCCTTCTCTTCTTCAGACAGCACAGTACAAACTCTCTCAGCTTGTCTTCATAGAAAAGGTAAGTACAAGGATAAATATTCTTATGTACAAGATCCATAACTATGGTGAGCTGACAACTGCTATGGTAAACCACAACCCTTCACCTAGTCACATAATTAACATCTAACACAATCTGAAGAACGTCACTGGAACTACAAAGACCAGTCAAGAAGCACTTCTGCCTGCCCCCAGGTGGGTCCAGCCCTCACACTCTCCCAAGAATTGCCATACAGTACTTTGTTTTCACTGTACTGGCTGTCAGTAGTGACATGAAATCTTTCAGCAACAGATTTCACAAGCAAATGGGAATGAAAAGCAGATGCAAATGGTACAAAATGTGCTGGACATCACCCACTTGTCTTTCCTAAAACTGACCATTTAAAATCCCTGCTTATAATGTATCATCACCATCATATTAAATGTGTGGGTTTTCATATGGTCAATTTATACACAGTAAATATGTGAGTTTTAAAGCCAAGGCAGACTTCACAGAAAGGGTTATAGAGCATCAGAATGGACTGCCTAGGGAAATGGTTGAGTCACCATTTGTGGAGGTATTTAGAAGATATATAGGTGTGGCAATAAGGGATGTGGTTTAGCAGTGGACCTGGCAGTACTAGGCTTACAGTTGGACTCAGTGATCTTAAAGGTCTTTTCTAATCTAAATTATTCAATCATTCCATGATTCAGGCATGCCTCTTGCATAGGATTATCCCCAAAATATCGCCTAATAAGGGATGGTTTTATTATGCCCATCTAATATAACTTTCTGTAAAAAAAATTTGTGTTATGTGTACCTTGAAAACTGAGACATGAGCTGTAAACTCCAGCAGGGTTAAGTTTTTCCTAGTAATTCAGGGCAAATAAGAAAAGCTAGTTTAAGGCAATCACCCTTCTTTTATTATACTTAATAAACAAGGAAAATTGGCATAAATCTCCGCTATATCTACTTCAGGAAGGTTCTGGAAATTCGACTACATCATGAATATAGCACAATTTTATTTGTTACACATTTTGGAATCAAATTCATATTCAAATCTACTACAGATGAAGAGATTAAGGGGAGGAGGCAGAAGCTTTTCTGTATCATCACATTTTCTTCATGAAAAAAATTGAAACCAGTTCCAGAATATCACTTACTTTTCTGGACTAATAAATGCTGTGACACACACTCAAGTCCTTCTTCTTTCTTTCTTGCCCTTCCTTCCTTCCTTCCTTCCTTCCTTCCTTCCTTCCTTCCTTCCTTCCTGCCTGCCTGCCTTCCTGCCTTCCTGCCTTCCTTCCTGCCTTCCTTCCTGCCTTCCTCCCTCCCTCCCTTCCCTTATCTTCGTTTCCTTATCTTCCTTTCCTTTCCTTTCCTTTCCTTTCCTTTCCTTTCCTTTCCTTT
>JAJPCS010000069.1:3951160-3980464 GCA_021164005.1 Willisornis vidua nigrigula
CGTGGTGAGTCCATTTTTCCCTGCTGGTTCACCTTTAAACCAGCACAGGGACAAACTGGTCAAGGGATCTGGAGCACAAGTTGTGTTCTCTTCTCTCCTGCTAGTTTCAGGGGCTGATGGGGCAAGAATCAGGAAAATAATGCTGATGGACATTTGGCTTTGAAACTGCAGGTACCAGCAGAATTTTGAGCGTTTTGATCGTGCGTTAGTTTATATGACACCATCTGCTGGCAACAAATGAAGTTCCCCTGTCTCAAAGAGGAGATCATAGCTCAGGAGTTCACAGGGCTAGTTGAGAGAGCTTTAAACTAGACTTGAAGGTGGCTGGGGACTTAGCCTGGCTTGACAGAGATAAGATGTGGGAAGGGGAGGAGTATAGGACCCATACAAGTAGCAAAAGGAGTCTTAAGAGGGGATACCTCAAGCAAACAGAGACATAGCCACAAGACAGGACTGTGGGTTGTCCCTTTGTACCTCCCACTGAGATATTGACACAAATCAAATACTTCTATATAGAAAATGCTTCTATATAGAACCTGTATCCCAATGCAGTATGGAGAACCAGAAAGAGGAACTAGAGATCTGTGAGCAGTCACAGGGCTTTGATCTCACTGTGATTATGGAGATGTGGTGGGATAGCTCCAATGTCTGGAATGTTGTCATGAACGACCACATCCTGCTTAGGAAAGACAGACCAGGAAGGCACCGTGACCGAGTTGCCATCTGTGTGACGCAACACTTGGTATGTATCGAGCTCTACCTTGGGGTGGATGAGCAAGTGAAGAGTTTATGGGTTAGGATAAAAGAGCAGATTAGTAAGTAATTGTTGTGGGTGTTTGCTACAGCCTGCTTGATCAGGAGGAGGAAGTGGATAAGGCAGCTTGAAGCAGCCTCAAAGTCACAGGCTTTGGTTTTTGTGGGGGACATTAACCCTGACACCTGCTGGAGAAGCAACACAGCAAAGCAGACAGTCCAGGAGCTTCCTGGAAAGCATTGATGACACGTGACACAGATAGTAGAGAATCCCACAAGGAATGGTGTGCTGCTTGACCCCATATTAACAAATAGGGAAGGCTTTGCTGGAGATGTGAAGGTTGGAGGCAGCCTTGGCTGTAGTGACCATGCGCTTGTGGAGTTCAGTGTTGGGCAAAGAGGAAGCAGGGCAACAAGCAAGCATGGACTTCAGGAGTTCTAACTTTAGCCTCTCTAAGAATCTTCTTGGAAGTATCCCTTGGGAACAGCTCTTGCAGGGTTCAAGATTGCTGCTTGATATTCAAGGATTGCTTCCTCCAGGCTCAAAACTGATATATTCTGATGAGCAAGAATTTAGGGAAAGTGAGTAAGAGGCCTGTGTGGATGAATAAGAAACTTCTATATCTATTCAAGCATAAGCATGAGATACACAGGAGATGGAAGCAGGGTCAGTTCACTTAAAATGAATATAAAGAAGTTGTCAGAGTAGGTAGAAATGAGCCAAGAAAAGGCCAAGGCCTATCTGGAATAAAATCTATCCAAAGATGTCAAGGAGAAGGAGAAGGGCTTCTTCACATATATCAGTAACAAAAGGAAAACAAATGGAGGGGGAACCCACGTAATGGGATGCAGAGAAGGCAGAGCTACTGAATGCCTTCTTCACATCTTCATTGACAAGACCAGCTCTCAGAAATCTCTGATGCAGGAGACCAGGGTAAGGAAGGAGGAAAGAAGGACTTTCCCTTGGTCCACGAGGATCAGATTAAGGAACACCTAGGTCAATTTGATATCCACAAGTCTATCAGGCTTGATAGGATGCATTCCTGAGTGCTGATAGAGCTGGTGGACACCATAATGAGACTGTTCATGTTAATATTTGAAAGGTTATGTTGATCAGGGGAGGTGTCTGTGGACATGAAGAAAACAAATGTCAGCCTGGTCTTCAAAAACGTCAAGAAGGAGGACCTGGGGAACTCAGCCAGTCAGCCTCACTTCAGTTCCCGTAAAGGTGATAGAGCACCTTATTCTGGAGGTCATCAATAGTCCACATGGATGACAAGAAGGGGTTAGGGAGTAGTCAGTATGTGTTGCCACCTACTGACTGCAGTGGGTCCAGAAGAACCACATGACACCGACTCAGAGGTCAAACAACTACAAGTCCAGCATCTCACCCAGAAGAGGATTTGGACTTTACCTTATAAGTACATGTTTCTAACCTTAGCCTATGGAGTCAGATGTGCTGTGCCTGGGGCGGGGTTATCTCAGGTTATAAATATTGTCTAATTTGAATAAAGTTGGGATTTGCCTGAACACCATATTGGTGTGTGCGGTCTTCTTTGGACCCGTCCGCAACAAGTATGTATACAATAAAAGTAAACCATGATTGATCAAGCTGATTGACTTCTATGATGAAACAGCTACCTGAATGAACAAGTAGTTCAGCAAGTCTTTTGACACTGTCTCACCCAACAACCTCATGGCAGACTCAGGAAGTTTGGACTGGATGAGTGGACAGTGAGATGGATTGAGAACTGCCTGGATGGCAGATCTGACTGTCATAATCAGTGGCAGAGGGTCTAGTTAGAGACCTGTCATTAGTGGTGTCTCCTGAGGTTCAATACTGGGTTCATTATTGTTTAAATTATTCATCAATAACTTGGATGAAGGGGCAGATGCCTCCTCAGCAAGGTCAGTGATCAGCACAAAGCTGGGAGGAGTGGCTGATACGCCAGAGGGCTGTGAAGGCCTTCTCCCTCACTGGAGATATTCAAGAACAGTCTGGTCACAATCCTATGCCATGGACACTAGGATGACCCTGCCTTAGCAGGGAGGTTGGGCCAGATGACCTACTGCAATCCCTTCCAACTTTACACATTTCATGATTCTGTTGAGAAAAGGTTATTATGAAGTAGCTGATATTAAAATACAGTGGCTTAAAACTGGCTTCGTGATATTTTGGCAATTTGAACCATGTCTGAAGGTATGAAATTTGACAAAATTCAGAAAAATAGTAGGGTTGATTTCCCATCAGTTCACTTATGCAGAAAATAGGATTTTTTACTGTTCATGTTCACTAATGTGCAGGCGGGTACTTTAGCTTTTCATCATCAGCCTAATCTTCACTCCTTTTTTCTACTGCAGGCCTCTTTCCAGCTTTTGCTAACAGGGCTGCAGTTTCTTTACAGATGAATATTGCAAGTCTTTGGTCACCATCCTCATTCTCTCTCATAAGTCCTGTCTGCAGCCCTCTCTCAGCAGCTAAATTTCCTACTGCCTTCCAGCTGGTGAGCAATTGTAATCTAGTATTTCCTCCATGTATAACCCATTGCTATGAGAGAGATTCTTTTCATGCTTTAGATCCTCCCTCTCCCAGGCAGTGCTACATACACAAGGACTGTGAGATTACTAGTCTCTGTGTAAGAGTGAAAATTAGACTGCAAATGTTACAGGCATGTCTTGTACAGCCAGGCTGTGTGGCTGTGATTTATTGATTTGGTGAAATGTGTCAATCAAAACACAAAAGGTCATCCCTACTTCATCTCTCTACACAGCAATTATCCCTCCCCGTAATGCACATTATCAACTACAGGCACTGAGCCCTGGGAAAAACACCTATTCCTTGATCCCAGGAAAAGAAGAGGAAAACTGAAGCCCAAACTCTGCTTTTGGCTTGAACAAGAGCAAAGTCTTGGAAATTCTGTGTGATCTGTTAGTGTTAGGGTAAAAACTTCTCCAAGAACAGCAGCACTTTTATTTCCAAACAGCCTCAAGATTTTAGGAGCTTCTTTTTCAGCTTGAAGGTTTTCTAAGATCACAGCAAAAGAGAGGAAGCAGACCCTATTAACTGAAGGCCCTGAAGTTCTATGTGTTGCTATGTTACCTTCATGGATCCTTTCGAGTGTGGTCAGACAACTGAACAGGAAATGGAGCCTCCACACTCCTGTGGGTCAGGGTACAGGACACAGACCCCACACGTTCACTGTGAAATGTGCACTGATCTGGAGACAACCCAAAGAGAGCAACAAGCAGTAAAACTTCGAGCCACATTCAGCCCTATTAGTCAATTTTTCAATAAGTCTTACCAGGAACTTGGCTTTACAGAAACTTAACTACCAGTAGCTTCCTGTGTTTTAAAAACCTCTCCCTAAGTTCTGTATTTGTTCTATAACTTACAATACTTACTTGCTTTTTTAAACATTATAATGTAGTTTTAGAGACAGTTTTCAGACCATCCTGTACCACGCTTAATAATTTTCAATAGGGCCTTTAATGTCTGTTAAGCTCTCTAGATAGTGGAGATAAACAGGTGAAGAAAATATAAGAGAAGTGTAATTTTGCTAAAAATCAGTTATGTTCTGAATACTTAGGCCTAATTATTTGTTTTAACATAGGTCACCTGTGAAACATTTTTGAAAAGTTTTTTTCATTCTAAGGAAGGTTTGGATCTGTCTTGGGTTGAGCTGGCAAAATGCCAACTGCCCAACACAGAGAGAAAGCTCTTCTCTCCCCCTACTGAGAAAAGAGAGGAAAGGAAAAAAACCTTCAAACTAGGTTTATGTTTAAACTAACTATATATCTATTTACATAGAAAAAAGAAAATTAAGAGTAAACTACAATATAACACACACTTACACAAGTTAGAAATAATAAGAAATAACTTTTCACTCCCCAGTGAACACAAATTTCATCATTCTTACTACAAATCACTCTAGAGAAGTCAATTCCCCAGAGACACACTTAAGCAGAGAGAAAAACTAAGAACAAACATTTTAATTCCTTAATATAACATGATGATAAGCTGGTGCTCTGGGCCTGGGCCTCCCCTTCCCTCCTGGGGCAGCATGGTGCATCCTTCTGAGACAACAGCTACAGAGCAACTGACCAAACCACTCTCACACTGGCTCCTACACTTCAAGATGGTGTCAGAATATGCTATAGAATACCATTGGCTAGAAGAAGTCAGCTGTCAGCCAGCCCAGCCCAGCTCAAGTCAGCTGACAGTCCCAGGCCTACCCTGAAATTTAAAGCCTAAATTTAGGCCTACTTAGCTAAACCTACAACAGGATCATATAATTTTATTTCTCCATTCCCAGGTGAAAAGTCATTTTCTAATACATACATTAATCAAGAAAAAAAAATCATCTAGTTCTATGATCAATATGATTTTTACTGAGCAGTATCAGCACAGCTGCAGAGTAGTGTCAGGCCAGTGTTTTAAAAAGACAGGTCTTCAAAAACATCTTTCTCTAGGGAAGAATATAGTCTAAATAGCAATTTGAATTTATCAGCTGAAGAGTAAAGCAATGTAGATGTCCAACCTCATTGCTTGTAGATGGGGGAGAAGAAAAAAATTAATTTTTTGATCAGAGTTCAGGATTTAGAGAGAACAGGTTTTGAAAGATCCACTCCTGCTATCCCTTACCACAGGAAAATAAAAAGCAAATCTAATGGAGGTCAGAATAAACTTTTACTTTGACAGTACTTTCACACTCAGTTTGAAGTTTAGAGGTGCTCACAGTGCTTAGTCAAGGCCAAGACATCACTGTTCAGCATTTAGTGCCCTATAGACTGCATCCTATACCTATGGCATTTTGGTCCAAGGGACTGCATTCTCATTACAGTAAGTCTGGCAATTTCTACTTGAGCCTTTCTGGCCTTACAACATGGGAGAGTCTCTGACTATTTTCACTGCTGCAAATGAAAAACATTCACCATAGTGATGACTTTTCAACTGAAAAGGCTACAGAACTAATATAGCACTGGTGTATCATAGTGTTAAAGGGTTAAGGTTAGGGTTAGGGTTAGGGTTAGGGTCAGGGTCCATTCCTCTGGCAGGTGGCACTGATTTGGAACAACTATGTGGAAATAAATAGGCTTTCCCTGCCTTCAGCTTAATCAGTGTTGTTGGGTGAGAAAACAAATACATCTCTATCACTACTTTCTTCTGCTTCTACATTTCTTCTCATGGTGGAAAAATAGAAGGAAAAAACACCACAATTTTAAATCTTCTGAAAAGAAATATCTTCACCTCTTGGCTTTCCTTCTCTACTCCCTAAACTGATTAAACAGTTACAGTAATCACTGAATTCCATTCACTACAGCTCAGAAAACTACAGTAGGAAAACACATCTCTGATGTGGTTAAGGCACAAAATCATCAAGCCATATCCCAGTGGGCTAAGAGCAGTTTAAAGGAAAGGCAGTGGCACAGGGCTTCCCTTGGCAAGTGCCCTTCACACACAGCCCCATCTGCAAAAAGGAAATGGGACCTGGGTGGGCCAGTACCAGGGACAACATGGTACCCAGAAAGTTGACATCAGTGCAGAGGAAGCCCTCGCTGGGCTGCAGCCATGACCGCTTTATGCAGCCACCCAGGTCTGCAGGCAAGGATGTGTTCAAAGCCTTCCCAGGCTGCAAAATCTCTAAACAAAAACATGAGCCAAATTGCCTTCTCACTAGCACTGTTGGCTGGTCCCACCATGCTAATCAAATTTTCAGATACTTCTACTCCTTTAAAAGCCAAGGGAACATTTATTGTCGGTTTGTGGTTTTTTTTCCCACAGCGAATTTGAGGCCAACAAGCAACTATGAGTTTCAGAGGTCTTTTTCATTGGCTGTGTTTTTCAGATGATGCTTATGGACTGTGAAAAACAGATCAATCCAGTTTGCCAGCTCTGCAAAGGACTGGTCCCTTCTGTTTGACTCTGGATGCCAATACCACAAGAACTGCCCCAGCTCTGTATTTTCTGAAGACTACCGTCCTACTTAGCTGGCAGCTGTGAGACAACTGGTTTGCCCTGGCTGGGAATTTCAGGTGCAAGCCACCATCTGTGGTAACAAGATCCACATAGTCTTGAGTAGTTGCATCCTAGCAGGGTTTTTCATAAATAAACACCACAAAGATTGGCTTTCTTAGTTTCACACACAGCAACAGAAATATTTGCACTTGAAAACGTAAGCCTTTTCTCAAAAAGTTACTTTAACACTGCTAACACTTCAAAGACATCTTTTATAAAGGTACTTTTGATTTAAAAAAATAGAATTATTTCTGAAATATTATCTTCCTTCACTCCTTATGCAACCAAACATAATTGATAGTAGAGGAAAACTTGAGGATCCAAAGTGATTTTGAACTATGGCATTTCAGAGTTGCTGGGGAAAAGAACTTGAAAATCTGGTCTCTTAATTGCAAATATTATTTGCAGCAGAAACATCTAATGACACATCAAACTGCTTGCACTGCTTGCAGTGCTTGCACTGCTTGCATATGTAAGCTGGGTCAGCCCTGATTAGTACTTGGATGGGAAACCTCCTGGGAATACAGGGGGGTGTAGGTTCTAGTCCTAAGCACTTCACTGTCACCGTCCAAGCTCGCTTAGCCGTGGCAGATGAACCTTAGCAGTTAAAGGGTGGAGCCAGTTCTGTGCACGCTGAGCCTCACCTAAAAAATCTACTGCACAGCCTGGAAGGGCACTCCCACATGGGTAGAGTCCTTCCCAAAATCTTCATTCGCAAAGGCTAGCCACAATGATGTACCCACCCCTTGAAACTGCCACCAAACTCTTCTAAAGCTCGGCTTAAAAACCCAGTGATTTCTGTATCCCTTATTCCATCCACATTTCATTCCAGTTGTTGTGAGAAGACTTTCAGGAAGAGGCAGATTCAAAGATCAGCACTCATCATATAAGCTTGGTCCCAACAACAGTGACCCATCTCTACCAACAGAGGAGGTCTGGGGATGGGGAAGTTCAGGCAGCAGAACTCTTCCATGTATGCACAGAGCCCACTAGAGACACTCCACTCCTCAAGAGTATCTGCAAGCCAGTGCCAGAGCACAATATACTGCAGCTCTTAGCAAAGACAAAGCAAAACACTGGAAGACTAACCCTGAAACAAAACACTATGACCTGCCTGGCCTTTGGACTGAGTACAAATGGAGATACAGGAGTACAGAAAGAAAATGCAGTGCTCTGGCACTCCTACTTTTGGCCAAGCTTCTGAGCAGCAAGAGAGAAATAAGCAAAAAGTTAATGGTTGCAACTGGAGGAACTAATCCAACGTTGCAACTCTCAAGATCCTTTAGGCCTTTTGTTTCCATGCCCAAGCAAGAATATAATAATGGCCACAGCAGGCTGGACTCAGGGCTGACTTATGTCCTCCTCTGCCTCCAAAAGCATATGCTGTGAACATTCAGCATATCCAGAGGACAGAGCAGAGCATCAGAGGCCCAGCCCATCTGTGCCTCTGACTCTGAGGAGCCCTGGCTACTATCTCACGTACACAGAGATGAACATATGTCCCTTTTCCCTGTCTGTCTGAGGAGTGACTAAGTTTAGCATGAAATGAGGAAATATCACAATTCTCACAGAGATGAGTGACAAAAGGATCCAAACCTTTAATTGCACTAGATGAGCTTTAAGACAACATCTTGGTAATAAATGTTAAAAGTATTGCCAAGACATGGTGCCTGTGGACCAGGACTCAGAGAAAACAGGGCACAGGAAAAGTGGTGACTTATAAAGGGCTGTCAGAATGCCTCTGGTCTGACATGCTTCTCCATCAGCTTAAAGTAGAGTCTGAACTTGCTCTGAAATCAGGTGAGATACCTCCCTTGAAACCAATGGCATGGAATAACACCCACACTCCATGTGCACAAGGAATTTCCAAAGCAAGAAAAACCTAGAGACAGATGGGCTGATCCCTTTTTTTTCAGTCTGCAGGAGCAATACAATATAAATTAAATTAGCACATATAGTTGGACTTACCTGACCTTGAATGAGTCTAGATGTCAAGGCATCAGCTTTACAGGACTTTACTTCTGAACTTAAATGCTGCCTTGACCTTTTATGAGGTCGTCACAGTTAACTGATTTTAACTATTGCATACTGAAGCACCCTTCTCTTCTCCTCCACTCCTCTCCTGACCATTTCTTCTGCTAAACAGCGTCTCTGGTGAATAAGTTGAAGATGGTGCTTAACTTTAAATTCACATGCCAACACTACAGCAGTATCTGATAGCAAGAGAACATTAAGCAACTGACATGCAAAGAACAATTGATTTAATAAATACAGCTTCAAATGAGATAAATATACAAATATTAATTTTATAGAAAGAAAGCATACAGACAGAAGTCCCATTTATACTCAAAGAAATTTCAATGGCCTGATGATACACTCATAATGTTAAAGTAAAGACAACGGCTGAACAGACCTAAGTACTTAAACTTGAACTCAGAGCTGTTCAACCCCTACGTTAATTATAGCCATGACAAAATAGGGTTAGGCACAGCTGGAGAAAGTATGTTCTGGTAACTGAGAGATTACCTACCAAGAAAAAACAGTAAAAGAAACCCTGCCAAGATACAATGCTTATTTCAATTTTCCATGGGCATGTTGTGTTTTCCTTCTGTGCAGCTACTCTCTCTATACTTTCTGTTTATGAGACAAGGGTATTGTACCCTGAGATGAAATGGTAAACATATTTACTTCAAACACTGTCGTTACTCTGCCATCACATTTTCATTTGTTCCCATGACCTGAAGCATGTTATTTCATTCTCAATAAACAGTGTAAAAGAATGGAAAGTAAAGTTGGGACAACATTTCTCTTTTCAAAATACACTTGTATTTGTCACATGAAACTCTGGAAGTGTATACTGTTCTCTTTGAAAGAAAAAATAAAGAGAAGGTGAGTAGCACGAAGATCACATTCCAGAGAAAATACTGATGGGAGAAATCTTCTAAATATGTATAAACTAAGAACATCTCTATAAATGTTTGAAGGTACTCTGCATGTCTCTATATAAAAAATCATCTTCATTCCCATTAAAAAAAAAAATTGCACTCCGTTGGAATAAAAGAACCTTAAAAACATTCTACAGGTTTAAAAAAAATTCAATGACTTTTAAAATTTCCAGCTTATAGGACTTACTTCAGGACCTTTCTGGATGTAATTTTCTGTCCATCTGTCATAAGAGAGAGAGGAGAGGCTTAACAGTTGCAGAAGGTAATGTGCCAGTAAAACATGTCAAATAAAACTCCACAATTTGGGTCATAAATACTTGTATAAACCTTTCCTGCTACTGTAGCTCTGGTGGTGGATCTTCTTCTGAAACAGTACTTATTCTTGATGATCTCCATCTGCTCAGGGCAACAGCATATTCAAAGATGAGTCATTAATCAAATTACTGTTTCATATATGTATACTGAACACCTACAGGCCAAATTCCACAGAGGTAGCAAACTCATCACTTGTTTTAATTCAGTGCAACGCAGTTGCATAAAGAACTGCAGTGTAGGAATATCTTATTGTGAAAAACAAGTTTTAAAGAATTGGTGACAAGTGGATATGCATGAAATTGAAATTAATTGGGGGGTTTTTTTAGTATTTAGAACTAGGTACTGGATTATCTGCAATACAGCACTTCCACCTTTCCAAAAAAAGTGTATTCAGTACTTCACCAAAGCTACACAGAGTCCTGTCAACACTGAACTGAAGGAAATATGCTCTCTATTCATAGAATCATAAAATCATAGCATCATCAATTAGTTTGAATTGGAAGAGACCTTTAAAGTTCTTCTAGTCCAACCCTTCCTGCAATAAATAGGGACATCTTCAACTAGATCAAGTTTCTCAAAGCCCCTTCCAACCGGACCTTGAATTATTCCAGTGACCGGACATCTAAAAACTCTCTAGGCAACCTGCTCCAGTATTTCACTCCCCTAAGAGTAAAAAATATCTTCCTTAGATCCAATCTGAATCTACACTCTTTTAGGTTAAAACCATTAACCCTTGCCCTATTGCTAAAGGCCCTATATCTTTCCTAGAAACCCCTTTTAACATACTGGAACACCAAAACAAGGTCTCCCTGGAGCTTTCTCTTGTTATCTTGTCTCTATTTCTTCTCTTGATTCTCAGAGATAGCTATTTTTCAGAAAGCAAATGCCTGATTGATTGGTTAATGTTGCCTCCAAGCATCTTGGGACCTTTAAGATGTCTTTTATGTCACCTAATAAGTCATATGCAAAGAATGACGAGTTCTCTGCCATGCACCTGCAAATGGGACTTTGGCCCAGCCTGTGCACATGCAGGAGGGCAAAGGAAGGAAGAACAGAAACACAGCGTCATGCACAGAAGCAGCTGTCAAGGACAGGAAGGGGAAGAGCAGTTATTGTGCAAAGCATGATCCTTCTTCAGAGCTCCTTCTGCAGCATAGCTCACTAGAAGGTGCCTATTAGGAGACGGTCAAAGAAGGCTGAACCAGATGACATGGCAGCAGGCTCCAGTGCTGCACTCAGGAAGACCCTGATCCCAGAGGTCATGTAGAAGACACACACTCCATAGAGGGAGCACATCTCCAGATCCTTTCCAGGTCAAAAGACTGCACACCAGCTAGAACTTATGTCAAGGGCTATGTCTGCACTCCCAAACCAGGGGAGGGCCAACAAAATTAATACATGAGCAGTATAGTGCAGATGCCCTGAGGTGCCCATTAATGTGCAGCACATAAAATGAATCCAAGAGCATGTTGCTAACTCCAACATTTAGAGTCCTTGTTCATCTGCAGAAATGTCCCATAGCAGGAAAAGATGGGTTGAAGGAATTAATATTTTTCTTTTTGTTAGCAAAGAAGGCTGATGCTGTCAGGGATAAACTGTGTATGGTTCTCCAGACAAAAAAAAAAAAAAAAACATCTAAGATGTGTTCTATGCAAAGCAGCCATGACTGAAATGCTGTGAGCAACAGCAAGAAAATGGCACTGCACAAGGACGCTGAAGAACGCATGTTCAGTTCTGGACAAAATCTCAAGTTAGACTGAAATTAAATTGAAAACATATACAGTGAAGGAATACAGCAATGCCTGACTGATCAGAAGACTGAAGGATCAGAGTTTAGCTTAGCAAAGCAAAGGCCAGAGAGGATACGGTCTCTGTCTGTAGGGGCTAATTATCAAGGGAGGAACCCAATTATTTGGGCAAAAGGAGAGTGTTGGCACAAGAAGTGGTTCAAGTTGATTTTGAATATATTTAAGATGGCATTTAGAAGTTTTTCCAACCACATGTCTGAAGCTTATTTAATAGATGAAAGGAGGACAAAATCCAAAGGTACTTTTATGCTTAGATTCAAGAAAGATCTTGAAGTATCAAAGTTGCTTGATACTCTTGACCAAGAGACCAAGACAAGAAGGGTGAATAGCGTTTCTGTCAGGTTTCTTGTCTGTGTAAACCATTATTCATCAGTGAGACTATACAGTTTTTCAAGGTTCATGCTTATTTATGGTTACTTAATGCATGAAAATGTGCAAAAGCAATAAGCAGAAGCCAGTGTGACAGAGGCAATTGTTTGGGTAAAGACTTGAGCACCTGAATGATCAGACACACGCATTTTTGATCATCTCTGTAAATAACAGAAATACAAAGAAAATAACTTTCTCACCTGGATAGTCTACATTCATTCTTTATACATATATATTTGAGTCAGAAAGGGAAGAGTGAAAAAGGACATTCTGCAAATGTTCTGTATTTCATTTTTAACAGTTATCCATCCAGAAGGCTGGTTGTGATTTTTAGTTTTTAGGCAGTACATTTCAGTAACTCCTTTTAGCAGTACAACATCTAAATAATTGATGACAACCAATATGGGTTCACTAAAGGTAAATCATATCTGACGAATTTGGTGGCCTTCTATGAGGTTACTGCAGTAGTGGATGAGGAAAGAGCAACAGATGTCATCATTCCTGAACTTGTGCAATGCATTTGATGTTGTCCCACCTAACATTCTTGTCTCTAAACTGGAGAGGTGTGGATTTAATAGATGGACAGCTTGATGGGTAAGGCCACAACACCAGTCGTGTCATGAGCTGCATCAAATGCAGCACGGCCATCCAGTCAAGGGAGGGGATTCTTGTAGTTTACTCTCATGAGAGCCTGCCTGGAGTGCTGCATCCACCTCTAGGGTCCCCAGCACAACAAAGATGCTGTTCTGTTGGAATGAGTCCAGAAGAGAGACATGAAGCTGAGAAGAGGGCTGGAGCACCTCCCCTATAAGACAAACTGAGAGAGTTGAGGCTGTTCAGCCTTGAGAAGAGAAAGCTTCAGGGAGACATTGCAGCAGCCTTTCAGTACACAAAAGGGGCAACAAGAGATCTGAAAAAGGACTTTTTATAAGGTCATGTAGTGATAGATCAAGAGGGAATGGCCTTGAGGTGAAGGAGGGTAGACTTAGATTAGATACTAGGACAAAATTCTTTACTATGAGGGGGTGAGGCACTGGTACAAGTTGCCCAGAGAAGCTGTGGATGTCCCATGCCTGGAAGTGTTATGTGGAGCTCTGAGTAATCTGGTCTAATGAAACGTGTCCCTGCCCATGGCAGGTGCCTTGGAACTAGATGATCTTTAAGGTCCCTTACAACCCAAGCTATTCTACAGTTCTGTGATTCTATGATCTACTTGGTTACAATTGTGGGTATGCTCTAGAAGTCAGTAAAAATAACAATTTCAATAGGCAGGTAGGTATGCTGAAGTCCTAATGAAATCAGTGTAGAAATACTTGAGCTTGTGATCTTATGAAAAATAAAACACAATGCTTGGAACTCTTGCAAGTGGTAGTGGAAGACAAGATCACATAATCAGCTGTGAGCTGGAGAAATGTGTCTTAAAATTTACACTTTGAGGACAGCAAGTACTGAAAAGAACCTCAAGTCACTACTATTTACACAGCACTAGATAGAAATGTCTGGCAGTTTTCTTACTCTCAAGTAAGTTTGAAGTGAGATAGGTGAGTTGCAAGTATCAAACAGTGTATTGCAACAAAACCTTTTCTGACTGGCAGAAGATCTCAGTATTTGCTCAGAAATAGCTCTCCCATACATTCTTACAAGTTTCAGTCCTCCACTATACACTGAAAAAAATGATCTAACTACAAAGCGTGTCAGAACCAGTACCATTCTCAAAAACAGTAAATGTTATCATAGAATCATAGAATCAGTTGGGTTGGAAGACACCTCTTAGATCATCAAGCCCAACCCTTGAACTAATCCCACTTTGACTACTATATCATGGTACTGAGTGCCACATCCAGTCTCATCTTAAAAACCTCCAGGGATGGTGACTCCACCACCTCCCTGGGCAGGCCATTCCAATGCCTGACCACTCTCTCTGTAAAGACTTTCTTTCTGATGTCCAACCTAAACCTCCCCTGGCAGAGCTTAAGTCCATTCCTTCTTGTTCTACTGTTGATTGCCTGAGAGAAGAGACTGGCCCCCACCTGGCTACAACATCCTTTCAGGTGGTTGTAGAGAGTGATAAGGTCTCCCCTGAGCCTCCTCTTCTCCAGGCTAAACAACTCCAGCTCCCTCAGCCTTTCCTCATAGGACTCGTGCTCAAGTCCTTTCACCAGCCTTGTTGCTCTTCTCTGGACCTGTTCCAGCACCTCAACATCTTTACTGAAGATGGGCCCAGAACTGAACACAATACTCAAGGTGTGGCCTCACCAGCACCGAGTACAGGGGAAGGATCACTTCCCTTGTCCTGCTGGCCATACTATTCTTGATACAGACAAGGATGCCGTTGGCCTTCTTGGCCACCTGGGCACGCTGTTGGCTCATATTCAGCCTCCAGTCAATCCAAATCCCCAGGTCTCTTTCCACTTAGCTGCTCTCCAGCCACTCTGTCCCCAGCCTGCAGTGCTGCATGGGCTTGTTGTGGCTGAAGTACAGGATGCAGCACTTGGCCTTGTTAAATCTCATCCTGTTGGAATCAGCCCATCTCTCCAGCCTGTCAAGGTCCCTCTGCAGAGCCCTCTTTCCTTCCAACAGGTCGACATTCCCTCCCACTTGTCTCCAATGTTTCGTCTGTTATGTTCCACTCTGGATGATTCATGTATGACCACACTTGAAGACCACAATTCCTTGGAAATTTCCTTGCAAAAGGGAAGAGGCAGTCTGCAGTATGTACCTGACAACTGCTGTCCCCACAGAATGAACAGCAAGGACAGAAGAACATGAGGAAGGACACCTATTGTGAAATCTGACTGATGCAGAGGAGAGTATCAGGTGAACTAGGTGCAGGGAACACATACTGCAAGTCTGAAACTCTTTCCTCTCTTTGTGCCAAAACCCGCTTGTACTAGCACAGCAATGGAACAGCTCAGATCTGCTGCATGCACTGAAAACTCTCCTAGGGAAACATGAGCTCCCTCTCATCTCACATGAATCATGGTTGCAGAAGACACCATGCACCAAAAGCTTGAAGACATCTGTCACCTACATAGCAGGCTGGTCAGAAGTGATTGACACAAGTATTGTTTATTGTCCTTACATAAGCCAGAAACATCCTAAGTCCCAAAATCCAGAACAAGCACAGATAAAAGCATTGCACATGTAGGTCTCATTGGAAGTTTACTTTGGGTTGAGTTTTTGAAAGGCCTTACTGAGCCATTGATCTAAAATATTGTGTTCCTGATTATGCTTATCAATTAATCCTCAGTTTGGGGGTTTGTTGATTTTTCTTTCACTGGTGACTGAGCTCTTGGAGAGACTGTAGAAGTTTCCTTGGAAAGATTAGACTCAGACAGGTGGGAGCGGATATGGAAAACATGGATAGAAAACAAAACCAGAGGATTTTCACTCTGTCTTCTTTCCTATGAACAGAAAAAAATTAAACCAAGAGATGAACCTCCAAACTGGAAAAAAGTAAATAAGCCAAAGGAAACCCACCTCTACTAAACAAACAAAGCCCAAATAAAAACACTACAAACTGCAATGTGTACGTTTTGAATGCTTTTTTATTATTATTTTCAGAAAACAAAACCTGAAACAACATTAAAACATATAAATGAAAATAGAAAGGAAATTCTGGAGACTAAAGCATATCACATTTCTAAAATGTCAGCCCTAACCCATTTGTACTACAAAACTACACTCAGGAACTGGTTTAGAGCTTTATTTTTCTGACAATGAAGATGTCTGCCATAAACAGTCTCATATATACGGTTTAGGGAGGTTTATGTTTGATATCAGAAAGAAATTCTTTAGAGAGAGAGTGGCTGGGTTCTCTCTGGGTGTGAGATATTTGCAAAATGTCCAGAGTTCCCTGTTAGCTCAATGCACTTAGCCTAAGGACTGCAAATTATTCCAGTAGGTTAATAAACTGTCCTCTCAACAGCATTCAAGTGAAAGATTTTAAAAAGTTTTCAGTCAAGATTATTAAGAAGACCTGATAGCCCTTTCATATGAGCCATCATTTATCTGAAAATTAAAAACTGACTCTTAAAGTCAAAAACAAGGCAAAAGCCTGAAATGAAGTTAAGTACATTTGAAAGGCTACAGAAATCCCTGACATACCCTCATGGCTGTCCTCCTGCCTCACCTTTGACACTCACCCCTCTTCTGTGTTTTGCCTCTGCTTGGACTTGTTCCGGCAGGCTTTCCCATTTTCTGAGCATAGCCTGTCTTCACCCTTCCCCCGGGCCAAGTAGCTGGCATTTTATCCTTCTTTAATCTGCAGATTTGTATTACCTAATCCTCACCTCCTCATGCTTGAGAAAAAATCATGCCAAAATCAAAGGCACTAGCTTTGGCACTGAGTCCTAATTCTGCCTCTGCCTGCACCTGGGAAACGCTGCACCAGCATGCCCAGCATTGGATCCAGTCTGGGGACCAAGTGCAGGAACAAGTGACAATTTTCACTAAAAATCTGTAAGATGGGCTCAGACCTGTGCTGAACGTGTTTGACAATGCTTCAAAAGAAAATCCCACTGCTTAGGCCAGGGAGTCCAGATCAAATGTAGGACATGCACATCACAGCATTCCCTTCTATGCTTTTGTCTGCTGATGACGGCATGCACAGATCAGGGCAGCCTGAAGATCTCTGTGTTTTTTTTAACAGACCTTCGGTTGGAATCAGTGTGCCCTTTTCTGAATAAATGAAGGCATGGAAAAGAACATGTTTTGCTTTAGTATCACCCAGATTATGCTTGTAGCAGAAAAGAATTTGATCTTCTTCAAAGCTATAGCAGCAAAGCTGCCTAGAAATTGGAATGCACCTACTGTGTTCTCTAACACACATCCAGAGAGGACTGTTCTGGTTATGTCAGTCAGACTGAAAACTAGTTTTGCATCCACAAGGCAATTTTCTGTGATGGGATGAGATCAGTATACAATCAGGACACAAGAGCAGTTCTAGCATACAGTCCAATTGTGTAATTCATACTCATTCTCTAAATTTCTTATCATCTCATGGACAGAGTTCAGTAAAGGACACCTTCACTCTAAAAACATCTGGAAAAGGAAAAGGAAGTGAAAAGTCCCTTTTCACAGCTGATGACACAAAAATTAGTGTTTCTCAGCCAGTCACCATAGAAATAGATATTATAAAGTGTACCTTCAGCAACTTTGCAAATACCAAGCTGAGTGTTACATTTACGTGCCTGAGGGAATGGATGACATACAGAGGAAGGGACCTGGACAAGTTCCAGAGATGGTGACTGAGAACCTAATGATGTTCAACAAGACCAACTTCAAGGTCCTGCACCTGGATTGGGGTATCAATACAAGCTGGAGGATGCAAAAATGGAGAGCAGCCCTGCTGAGAAGGACTTGGGGGTGCTGGTGGATGAGAGCCTGAACGTGTGCACTTGCAGCCTGGAAAGCCAACTTTATCACAGGCTGCATCAAAAGAAGCATGGCCAGCTTCTGCCCCTTTGATCTGGCGAGATCCCACCTGGAGTGCTGTGTCCAGGTCTGGGATTCCCAGCACAGGAAATTTGTGGACCTATTGCAGCAGGTCCAGAAGAGGACCACAAAATTGACCAGTGGAACGGAGTACCTCTCCTATGAAGAAAGGCTGAGAGAGCTGGCATCCTTTTTGTGGAGAGAAGGCTCCACGGAGACCTTAGTGTATCCTTCTGATACCTAACAGGTGCTTATAAGATGGGTTCAGACTTTTTAGTAAGGCCTGTAGTGATAGAACAAAGGGGTATTTTTTTCATCCAAAAAGAGGGTAGATTCAGATTAGATATAAGGAAGATTTTATTTACAGTAAGAGTAGCTAGAAAGTGGCCTAGAAGAAAAGGACTTTGGGGTGCTGGTCGACAGCACCTAAACATGACCCAGCAGTGTGCCAAGGTGGCCAAGGAAGGCATCCTGGTCTGTATCAGCAATAGTGTGGCTAGCAGGACCAGGGCAGGGATTGTTCCCCTGTACTTTGTACTGGTGAGGTCACACCTTGAGTACTATGTTCACTTCTGTTGCCTTCACTGCAAGAAGGACATTGAGGTGCTGGAGCATGTCCAGAGACAGGTAATGGAGCTGGTGAAAGGTCTACCAGCAAGGTGGGGATTGGCCTCTTCTCCCAGGCAACTAGTAACAGGGTGAGGTGCCAACCTCAGAGGGATCAGGACCAGAGATCAGCAGATGGATGGATCAGGGGAGATACAGGTTCAAGGAAGCATTTCTTCATGGAAAAGGTTGTCAAGCTTTGGAACAGACTGTCCAGGAAGGTGGTGAAGTCACCATCTCTGGAGGTGTTCCAGAAATAACTGGACACGGCATTTACTGCTGTGGTCAAGTTGACAAGCTGGTGATAAGTAGAAGTTGGACTCGATGACCTTATACGCCTTTTCTAACCTGTGATTCTGTAAACACTGAAACAGGTTGCCCAGAGAGGTGGTGCATGTCCCATTCTTGGAACAATTCAAGGTCAGGTTGGTCTGGGCTTTGAGGAACCTGATCTAGTTGAAGATGTCGCTGTTCAATGCAGGGTAGGGTTTGACTAAATGACCTTTAAAAGTCCCTTTTTATCCAAACTATTCTATGATTCTATGGTCACAAATGAGTATAAATTTGGAAAAGGAAAATACTAACTGCCATCTTGAAACAGGTAGTTTGTTGGTGTTATTTATGGATGAGGCAACAGAGGTGGTATTGACTGGCTCTAGTATAAGAAGGATCCCTGCAACAGGAGTGCTATGTAAGGAAGCTTAGAAGTCTACATATCTACATTTCCATTACACTAGTATTCACCTTACAGTAAACTTTCTGCTTACTCAGAGGGATCAGAACCACAGCTAAATAGGTGGGTGGGACAGAAGCCATCTGCAGTGTATCCAAAATAGCTTCCAGCATTACTTCTCAGAACAAATTCTGTCCGAGCATCATTATTCTCCTCCTTTCATGGGCAGTTCCACCAGAGGTCTATGATAGTAAAGGTGGCACAGACCAATGTCTTGCTTACAGTACACACCCTGCACAAATACATCCCTGACAAGCATGACACACAGAGTTATAGAGGCTGTAAGTACCATCTTTATAAAACACAGAAGTGGAACAATTAACCACTAAAAAGACTTTGTCAATAAACATCAACAATAAAGGTCAGCAAAGAGAGGACAAATCCCATAGCACAGAGGTCTGCTCTTTACCACCTTGCGTGAGAACTACATTTCTGCCCTTAGCCATCACATCAAACAGGAGATTATATCACATAATTAAAATATTATTAGCACTCATAAAACAAACTATTTTTTATTCCAGAGACAGTGTTTGACCTGAGTATCACTAATAAATAAATTTTCCATTTTCATCATGAAACTCTATCTCCTTTTATTTGATCTGTATTTACAGCATTAACATTTTCTCCACTTAAGTGTTCTGTATTTTGTTGTTGGGTACAGAGGGTTTGCACAGTTTTCAAAATATTCCTCGTTTATACTATTAGTATCCTCAGAAGGGTATCACTTAGCCATGCAGGCTCCTGAAGTGACTTTGATATTTGTGCATCCAGTCAGATACTGCTTCATTATCAGAATTAAATAATCATACTTTTAAGCACCTTCTCTTGTAGGTGATATCTTGTTTACCATTTTTGCTCTTACTCTAAGGCTAAATAACTGTGTATCAGCTTGATTTTTGTGACAGGTGTCAAATGGCATGGCACATTAGAAAGGGGTGGATCTGTACTCTGTATATGATTATGTTACATTTTCTTTCATGACCATCTTGGAGCTATAAGGCATTAAAGAGTTTTCCTTTAAATTTCAACAGCGTGATGAGAAACTACCTTCAACCAGATACTCAAGCCACTTTCTCCAGAAGGCTGGTCAAGGCCAGCCTCATCAATATATTTAAGGAATGAGGCAATTCATAGCACGTGTTATACTTTCTAAGGTAAGCTGCTGTCACGCCTTTAAGGCCACCCAGATTTTCTCAGATGCCTTTGGATTAAAAGCGGTCATAGGTGGTGGGACTTCTCTAACTCATTAAATGTGACACACAACATGATCTCCAAAACACACTATTTGCTTGAGAGGCAACTGGCCTTTTTACTAGCTTTGTCACTAACCAGGCTTTTATTTTTAAGAAGGCTACCCCAATCTTGATTTCTCGAGGGTCTTCCTCAACCAGAAGCTGTTTAATATTAGCAGTCGTAGCAGTATTGCAGGCCAGATAGAAGAAACAGGCAGAGCTGAGAAAATAGGAGGCTATTCCTGCCACTAATGAGGTTACCCAGAAAAAACTCATGAGGAACACTAAACTATTTCCTTTAATTCTCAACTATACAACTACCACCAAGTCTGAGACACACATACAGATCAGATGCTTTCAAAAATGCACTGGAATTATTTTCTCCATTTTGTTTTATAAAACCTGTACTTCTGCTTGGGAGAGCCAGCTGAAGGATTCAGGTCAGCATTTTCTACCTGAAGTATAAATTATTTCTGCAGCCTTCACTTTATTTGCAACTGTTCCACACTACAACACAGCACCAACTAGTTTTTGTTTTTCAAAATGCTTGTTTTGGGCTCAAGTATCCCCTTTTGCTGTTTCACCAATGGAAATACAGAAGTGCTGGAACTGGAATACTACTTTTCTAAAAATTATGCAGGAAAAAGTATCACCTGAATTATACAGAATACCTCTGGATCAAGGGAACAGGACACAGGTTTAAGGATCATAGATTGCTTATTTTGCATCTATATGCATGTATGCCACTGAGGTTGCCCATCATCCTCCTACGTTTAAAGAACATTAAGCCTGAGTCAAGCACTCAGAGGCAGAGTAACAAAAGAATAAAATATGCCTATTAGCTTTAGTTCAGCCCACTCACATGTGTGAGCAGCCCCCAGTCCCAGTGAAGTAGCTTTGTTTTCAAGTCAGCAAAAACTTCAGAAAATTTCAAAAGGAAACCAGGAGACTTTTCTATCTATATATCATTATGGAAAAACTAGTTTGCATTCTTTGTTTTCTATTTATGATAAAACTGCTTTCCATAATCCTTAAATAGATACTCAAATGTTTCACAGGTTCTGGAAAGGCTGTAATTCATATTCAGCCATGCAAAGGTATAACAGGCTGAGATTCAGAATGTTCAAGCAGGTACTGAAATACTGAGAAATCAGTCCCTCCATAAATGCTGCGTGGCAGCCATATCAGTAAAGCAGTCATGGCAAGAAGCATAAGCCTTGTGGAAAAGTTTGACAGTTCCAATAAATGATGATAAGCTGTTGCTTTCAAAGGTAAGTATTCCCTGTGCTTTCTTCTTTAAGAAGTTTGGCTGGAATGCTGCTTTTGAGAGGTAGTATAGAAAACAAAACATTGATATTCCTTGAAGAGAGATTAATAAATAATTCAGCTAGCTTTTTGCCAGCTGTATCACTAATCAGGTTCTGATTTGTAAGAAGCAATATGTACCTCCCAGACAGAATTTATGTAAGTGACTTCCTGAGCTCCAAAACATGGGAGGATATTATAATCAATTAATATAATTAATATTATAATTAATATGTAGCTCTTTATGAATGAATGCAGTCAGAAATTAAGGACCTTGCAGAAAATTCAGAAAACATGATAGTATCTAGTCCTTTCTTTATGAATAGTTAAATGAGTTTACCCTCAATTCCAACAGCTTTCCCTCACTACTTGAACCACAAATTCTGCACTGGTAGACACTGTGTATCTTTAAAGATGGAATCTAAAGAGAACGAAATCTTGTTTAAGGGATGCAGAGGCAGTATGGTGAACATGGATGAAAACTGAATAAAAATAGTGTGATCAGTGGGACTTTCTATGCCACCTACTTTTGAAATTCTAGATTTTGCCCAGGAACTGTTTCATCATCTTGTAACAGAAAACAAACATAACTGAGGCATCAAAATCATAGATTCATGGAATGGTTTGGGTTGGAAGGGACCCTGAAGATTATCTAGTTCCAATTGTCCTACCCTGGTGGGGACACCTTCCACCAGACCAGGTGGTACAAAGACCTGTCCAACTGGCCTTGAACACTTCTAGGGATGGAATATCCACAGCTTTTCTGGGCAACCTGTGCCAGTGTCTCACCACTCTCACAGTAAAGAATTTCTATGGAATATCTAACCTAAATCTACCCTACTTCAGCTGAAGGTCGGTCTCCCTTGATCTATTACTACATGACCTTATAAAAAGTCCCTCTCCAGATCTGTTATTGCCCCATGGAGATACTGAAAGGCTCCTATAAAATCTCACTGGAACTTTCTCCAGGAAGAGCACCCCCAATTCTCTCAGCCTTTCAACATAGCAGGGGTACACCAGCTCTCTTCTCAGTTTTGTGGCCTCCTCTGGACTTGCTCCAACAGGTCCATGTCTTTCTTATGCTGATAACCCCAGAGCTGGATGCACCACTCCAAGTGGGGTCTCATGAGAGCAGAGTAGACAAGAATCATCTCCCTTGACCTGACGGCCATGCTGCTTTAGATGCAGCCCAGGACATGATTGGCCTTGTGGGTTCTAAGCACACATTGCCATGTCTTGTCCAACCTCTCATCCACAAGGGCTCCCAAGTCCTTCTCCTCACAACTAGTCTTGATCCAGTATCTGCCCAACTTGTGCTTGGGATCACACTGACCCAGGCACAGGACTCTTGGCCTTGAACTTCATGAGCTTTGCACAAGCCCAGGTCTCCAGCCTGTTGAGGTCCCTCTGGATGGCATCTGTTCCCTCCAGCATGCTGACTGCACCATTGCACTTCATATTGTTGGCAACCTTGCCAAGAGTGCACTCGATACCATCATCCATGCCACCAACAAAGATGTTAAATAGCACAGGTTCCAATATGAACTTGCATTATTTAGGACAAGTAAACACACAACTGCATTCTTTTCTAATGGCATTTCAGGAGGCCATCACACTAAGAGAGAAATTACAGAAAACAGCTCAATTTTAGAAGGTTAAGTAGGAATTGAATGAAAAAAAAATATACCTATCCTTACCTTTTTTTACTTTGCAGTAGCATCACAGAGTTATGACTGAGAGCTGTGGAGATGGAAAAATTGGTGTTATCTTGTATAGCTCACAACACAGGGCCTAGCATTACCACATTCTTCTGAAGGATTTTTTTTCTTCAGTGTGTGTTCAAGTCCCTCTGCATAGGAAATGGCTTCTGAGTACGAAACATCAGCTATCACTTCTAAGTCAGTTCATTCCTTACATTTCTGCAAGGCATTGCCAGTAGATCAGGAACAGCTGCAAGACAATTTCAGGAGCATCGCTGTCTCTCCCAGATTACAGAGAGGACAATTCTGAGGCTACACAAGCTTACTTCCTAACACTTTCTGAGAGGCAGAGATGCTTCTTTTCATATTAACCTTCAACAAACACAGAAGACATCCCAGCAAGGCTGCCAAGTAGTATGACTGGGAAAGCACACAGCATTTGTGAGGAAGCAGTATGTACTCACAGAGCTTTGGTCAGTGCCCAGGTATGATGCATAAAAACAGGGATTGTCCTTGCAGGGTGCTAACTACCTCACTCATCTAAGCACTTGCTGCCAATGGCATAAATGTAAGCCCTCAATGTCTGTGTCTTTATACAAAATATGTGGCATAAATAAATGTGGAGCTGTATCTCTCTCACTTCCTTTCCTTTTAACAAATTTCTGCCTTTGCCTAGCTAAGCCAACCAATTTTGAACAAGCTTTTTTGGTGTAATAGGCTGTTGCTATAATAAATCTTGTCTTCCAGCAAGGCAATAACCTCTGCTGCTGCTGCCACCAGTACTGAAAAGAGGAGATTGTATGGCCACTTTTTAATTATAACATGCTCCTCTCTTGATTTCCTCTATGTTCTTCAGCAGCATAATAATAGAGAAAAACAGACATTTTTACTGACACACCAAAGGCATCCTTTTCCAGAGTTCTGATTCACAAAGAAGAGACTTTTGTGTTTGTAGCAATATCAGAAATATGCTCTTGTAGGCATCTTTACATTCCCACAGTAGAGTCAAAAATATCCTGGCATGCAATCGATCCTCTGAAAAACAACCAGTCCAGCTGAACTTTGAACTTATTCTAGTAAGAATTATGCATAAGAGGATGTTCCTCAGGACAGTGAAGTTGTGTTTTGTTTTTTCCCAAGAAAAAAACAAGTCTCTGGTTGATTAAAAAATAAAGAATTTAGATCATTTACTTATGCAATTACATTGTATTCTATTTTCCCAGGCATATCTGAAAAAAAAAGTGACATCATTTTATTACTATTCTCTAAGAAACCTGTTTAATTTTTTTTTTCTAGTGCCTTCTGAAAGGAACTAATGCAGTCAGAGCTAGCCTTCAATCAAAATGAAGATCTGAGCCTCTTCATTTTCTAAAATGCTTAGAATGTGGAGGCAAATTATGGACTGGGCTCACTATTTGAAAAAAAATAACTGGTTCTTCTTCTATTAGTATTTGACAAACATTAAAGCCAGCCTGTATTTCACCAAAATGTTCATGTTCAGTGGTGTTTTGAGTCCTCATATAAACATGATATTAACTTGAGTTTCATGTTAGTAGAAAAATCAGTTCAGTTTCAAATACTCTTGCAGTTCAGGTCAAGTGTAACTGGCCATGCCATGCATAAGAAATTTCACCTTTTTTTGTGATAAAAAGTGGCCAAGTGGGAAGCAGAGACAGAATAGACACATACTAATGGGTCATTATGTTCTCATTATTCACTAATTCAAGGACTGTATCTTTAAATTAATAATCGTGAGGAAATTGCTTTTGGCGACCTCTATGAACAGCAGGTCTGTGTCAGTCTGCAAAGGATGCATACATATGCCCTTGTCACTTGTATAGTCCCCTGACATGATAACCCTGAATCCTGGAAAACAACTCACAAGTTGTCTGGACATGGTCCTGGGCAATCAGTTCTAGGTGGTCTTCCTTAAGCAGAGGTATTGGACCATATGACTTTCAGAAGTGCCTTCCAACTTCAGCCATTCTGTGATTCTGTGAGTCTGGCTGTGCTAGCACAGTGTCTTGGGTTGAGCTGGCAAAAATGCCAACTGCTCAACACAAAAGGTTAGAGTCTCTTTTCCCCCCGCCGAGAAAAGGGAGAAAGGAAAAAAACTGGAAACAGCTTTAAACTTAAACTAACTATATATATTTATACAGAAATGAGAAAATTAAAGGAAACTACAATATAACACACACACAAGTTAGATATAACGACAATTTTTTACTGCTTACCGAAAACAGATTCTATCACTCTAGATTCATAAGCACCCCAAAAGACACCTAGCAAGAAACAGAAAGTATAACAACAAAATGTTTCTACTTTCCTGAACTCAAACAAAATGTAAATAGCAGCAGCAGCAGCAAGGCCCAAGACAGCAGCTGCGTGTCTTCCCTCTACTTCGTCCATGATAGAACTGAGTGAACACTTCATACTTCTGTATTCATATCTCAGGTTTGCATCATCTGGTATGAAATATTTCTTTGGTTGCTTAAGTCAGGTGATACATATCTCTTAATCTACATAGATTCTCTGAGCTTGCTAATTCGAGGCCTGGCTAAACCTACTACACACAGTGATACAGTTCACAAACTGAGAATGTCTTCTGTTTGACTAGCATGACCTTGGGCTGCTCTGCACATCTCAGTGGAGAAAGTCCTTTTATTTGCCATTGTAAGCCACTTCCAGCTGCAAATAGAGCATCCCCATAAATAGATTTCTTTAAAGCATCTGCTTGACACAGCACAACCAATCAACTATTATGAAAGAAGGTGCAGAAAAATCAAGATTAAGCAAAGCTAAGGATATAATTACTCTTTTTCAGGGTGTCTTCTTATCTTGTTTCCCAACTGCTGTCAAGAAAAGAACAAGTGAGGGATGACTAGAAGGAATAAGTGTTCTTGCCAGTGAATGCTAAAGTAGCAATGCCTAGGCTGTGCAAAAGCAGGAGTTTCCTATACATATGGCTGTTTCCTATCACTCATCTTATTGGAAGACATGATACCTTATTTTTTTCCCCTTTCTAAAGAACTTGACCCTGATGCAAGCAAAGATAAAATATTTTTTTTAAAAATCTGCTTCCCACAATCTCATAGGGTGAGACCCACTCTCCTTAGAGAAGGTTCATTATGTATAACCTAGAGCAAGAGGGTTCTTGGGTATCTATGTCTGTTTGCTTCACACTCTACAGGAAACCAAATATAACCCTGTCTTTGGAGTTACTTGTTGGAGTTTCTAGGAAGAACCTTTGCCAGCCCTCAGAGGCACAGTTATACCAGTCCCAGTTGCTTGCATCCAGGTGGAACCATGGGTATGAACCTGTTAGTTTTCCCTTCTTCTTCAAAACTCACAAAGCACAGACAGGGACTGCTAGGAATAAGAGATAAACTAGTCTAGAAAGAGTCAGACCAAAGTCCTGTCCTGTCTCTGTCACCTGTGACACTGTCTAGGTGCTGTTTCAGGTACAATTTGATTTGTATCCCTGATAAAAACTTGAGGCACTTCTTGGCCTTTTATGAGGAGGCAAAAGGGAATGCCAAACTTTCCTTAGCTGAAGCTGCAGAAGCAAGTTATGCACGTCTTTTACATATCCTTTGTATATATTACTCAGTTCCCCTGTGTTTTTCTAGCAGAAACCACCAAATAGCAACAATACCCTCTTTGTTTTCTTTGCTTGAGACTTCACTTCAACAGCCTTGATGCTCAGTATCCAGTCCATCAGTGTCACCTCCACTCAGTCATCTGAAGCCTTGAGAAGCAGCAGGCTACAATTAAAGATGGGAACAGGTTAGGACAGCAATCAGTCAGGACTGAACTTTGGTGCATCCAGAAAAACACCTGGAAAATGACACTTCATCAACTGTAGAAAAGTTATTGATCCAGCTTTGATCTTATGGCAGGAACAGTGGGTAGATGTGTAGCACTTACATTAGTATTCAAAGAGGTCTGGGAGGGAAAATATATTTCAAGACAACAGTCACCTACCTCTCATGTGATTATTTGGAGTAAAGCAAGGCTCCTTTCCCTTTATGCTCCTACCAAACATGGGAAACAACAGTCTTTGCTAGCACAGGCCTGCTTGTATGTTCTTTTGCAGTTTGGAAGCAGCAGGCAGCCATTATCTCCATGCTTTGTTTATTGTCAGTTTAAAATCTCTGTCAGCTGAAGAATTCTGTTACAGAAAGATGCTGAGACTACAGGACGTAGTCACAAAAACAGCCCTAGCAGGTGAGGAACCTGTGAATTTATCTGATGTGTATTCTAGTTTGGTCACAAGCTCTCAAATTCTGCTTAGGAAGCACTATGAAAGACTTACAGACTGAAGGGGTTCACATTAATCAAAGTCCTTTTTGTCTTTAGCAATTAACTGAAATAGAGCTACCCCAAAAACTGCTTGCTCCCCTTTTGGGGTAACCTTTCCTGAATACTGAAATTATTTGTTTTATTGCTGCTAATACTTACAGACAGTGAATTTGAGAGTCTTGTGAATATTTCATAGAAACAGATGCAGAGTACAGATAAGTTCACATAGATATAGATAACTTTGCAGATGGATCAAAAGTGATTTTCAGCAAGAGTTTAATATCTGATATTCATAAGGGGCTGGGAGGTGAGGCCTTCACTATGCTGTGAGTGTGACACATCAGACCCAGATTTTCACACTGAAAATGCTAATATATATAGCCATTGTGGGATGGAAGCTATCCTTATGAGCCAGGCTAATGAGAAAGAATATTGGTCTACTATGTGAAATAGTAGAAAGTAGATGAAGGCAAAGCAGTGAAATCAGTGTCTTGCATGAAATATTTACAGCTATAATGTCAGTGCTACCTAGTGAACACATAATACTTGAAATTCAGAGGGTCTCAATTTCTTTCAGTTAGCAGCTAAAGTCATTACTGCAAGTCAGAGGAATACGTACAAAAGAAAATAAAAGGATAAACTCAGTTAATGACTTAGTGTCTGTGAATTATCTATTTGGCTCAAAAATAGACAGAGTTTTTGCTGCACAAGATGAAATTTCAAAGGCATTCCACAAAAGGTGCTTACTAATTCCCCAGTGAAGATGGAGCTTGTAGTGAGAGGGTAAAAAGCAAAGCTGGAGTAGACTGCTTAAGACACTTCAGGTGAAATGCTGAGTTAAGCAAATTTTGCCATTGACTTCACAGATATTGCTTCCCTTCCACCTCAACAGTGATCACAGCTGTCTAATAAATAACTGCTGTTCAGATATTATAGGCAAACATGTCAAATTTTATACATGCTTTTACAAGGCCAAACTTGACATCTTCACACAGTTGCCTGTGCATATGTACCCTCTGTGTGGTGCTAATGCTATCTGCAAAACATACTTGTGTATTCAAGTCCGATCCTGCAGAGCACTGTGATATGACTCAAAAGAGAATTTAAATCTGTGCTACATTTGTGCATTCAAGTTGCCAACATAGATCAGGTATTTAAGTGCTTAGTTAGACCACAGCAAAGAGACTATTGCCTTATAAAATAAGATCTGACTGACCATACATTTTAACTGGAAGAGCAACACATTTGTGGTAGCTTTGTAACAAGTGGAGCAAAGCTTTGAAGTATCTTAGGACAGGTAAACATAATGGAGTTTGGCTTGGAATTTTTTTAAAGAAAACAGGAATCCTTCCAACAGACACTTTAGAGGATGTGCCAGAAATGGCACAGTAATGATAATATACATGGTAAGGTTAAAAAAAGTTAAATTTAACCATGCTATTCAGCCTTCTCTTTTCAAAGATTAGTCTCACATCCTAGTCTTCCAGATTATAGTCGGTATCATCCAATCAGTATAAAAAGGATTAAGGTAGACATTGTTGTTACTATACTAATTATTGCAATTATTATTCTAAATAATAAAGCATTCCTCACAACCACAGACCATAAGAGAGATGAGGCATTGTGTTGCTGAATCACCTTAGTAAGAACCCAAATTTTTCTGTCTGCTTTAAACATAAAATATCCAGAAGCTAAAACAGCCTATTGAAAGCTATCATATGGAGTTTTACTGCTTAGGGATGGATGGATGGATGGATGGATGGATGGATGGATGGATGGATGGA
>JAJPCS010000069.1:3980474-3996355 GCA_021164005.1 Willisornis vidua nigrigula
GGATGGATGGATGGATGGATGGATGGATGGATGGATGGATGGATGGATGGATGGATGGATGGATGGATGGACGGATGGACGGACGGACGGACGGACGGAACCCATGGCTGGGCTTTGCTTCCACAGCATTGTTTATGTGAGGAAGACTTTAGCCAACTTACCAAAGTACTTTAAGTCTTTATGCTTAATATTTTCTTTAAATCCTTTAGACCTAACATGATTGACCAGAGTATATAGAGTGAGATAGGATTGTGTTTTGCAGATGTTTATTACTTTTAACTGTACACCAGCACAGCCTTTGTCAGCAGAAACAGTGCTCCAGTCTTAAAAGTATCATCCTTCTCTTCTACTTCTCTTTTCATAGTCTCTTAAAAAAGGAATCAATTTTGATGTTATCCTGTCTTACTGTAAGTGCTACAATTTTTACTCTGATTGCTTTAATGTATCAGGTCTTATGTTTATGGGATTACACTAGAAGTCCGGCTTCTTTTTTAATTAGAATATCTTTCAAACACAGTCTGGGGAAGTTCAAAAGTAGAAGACAGTAACATACAAATATTTTTATAGTGAGTCAGAAAGTTGCATTTATTTTCTTGAGAACTAAATCAAAATCCCTGAACATTTGAAGTTGAGATGTATGCCAAACAGAAAATTTGCATTTGCCCAAGGAAGTTTATGACTAGTGTCTTTAGCATGAAACCCAGCACAAAGTGTGTCAGTGTGGTGGGTTTACTGGCCATCATCACATGTGTCAGCCACAGCAGGACACATGTCTTCAAGCAAGATGGTAAAAGCCCTCACTTGTTCATGTAGTTCTTCCTGAAAATAGAGCTAAATTGGGCTCTCCTTTATGATTCTTGTGTGTGCTCAGAATTTAGGCAGATGCGCAGATTTTGATGCAGTGATTTACAATCTTACCATCATTATACATTCATCTTCTTTTCTGCAAGGATTAGCAAAAATTATGTCCCAGTCCCAGCATGCTACTGTTGAAGACTAGTGACACAGAGCTATTTGTTCAGGTGTCCGTGAAATTCTTTCCCTGTGCGGCATCTTAACTATATAACATACTTGTCCAAAGGCTAGTCAAGTATTTTACAGTAATGAAACTCTGATGTGATAAACTATTCCATACTCTGAAGATCAGCATTATTCACAGTTTGCTTTACAGCTGTTAAGAGCAGTAGTGAAAGAGCAGTTAATTACTCCTGAGTTCACAATAAAACTTCTTTGATCTTATATCAATCAACAGTATCATGCTATCAGAAGTGCTGTTAACTGTAACTGTAATCACTTGTCTTCTATATGAAGACATTTCTCATTTTTAGGAACACCTTATAACATGCAACTGGTTAAAAACAAAATCAATTCCTACTTATTTTGTCCTTCGCAGGCTTTTCTGCAAAACAGGAAGATTTCCTGTGGGAGAATACCCTGGATGATTTCTATTGTCCCTAATGTTGAATTAAAAGTGCATCACAAATATGTCTTCCCTATTGTATTTTCCCTTAGTCATTCCCTCTCCAGGTTCCTTCTTCCCATGATCTGCTAGGGTTCCTTTCCTGTCACTCTCTCCCATTGGTTTAAGTTCTGTATCCCCATTGGTCTTTATCTCTGTTCCCTGATTGGTTGCTATCCCCGTTCTATAATTGCTTGTTGTGAAGTTCCACCCCTACTCCCCATTGGTCCATTTCTCAATCCTTCCCTCGACCAATGGGAAGCTTGGCTCTGCCCGTTGTTCCAGAACCTTCCCTACCTGAGCCCATAAAAGCGGGCCTCTCCAGTAAAGTTTGCTTCTTCTGTTGCCACCGAGCTGAGCCTGGTGTCTGGACCTCTGTTTGGGCTGTGGTGAGGGATTGGTGGAGAGGGAGACTTCCTGGGCTTTGAGGGGCTAGAGCTGAATCACTTGAGGCTGATGCTCTAGAGCTGATTAATCACTCAGAACTGAGCCCCTCAGAGCTGCATCCTTCACCAATATTTATCCACCGTTAATTTGCTTGACAGAAATTTGTCTTTCATTAACTAAGTGTCTCTGATCTATACCTTCAACACCAAGCTATGGATTATAATCTGAATGCAAGTGCTCCAAATTGAACAAAAAATGTTAACAAAATTGCCTACAGGGATGTAGCAAATGTTGAGGACAAGATTTAGTTATTGCTGTTCATTATATTCTGCTGCATTTTAACACAATTTCAAATTAGAGGAAATGTAAAATATTAAACAAGATAGAACACTAGATCATACTAATAGACCATATTAAGACAGTTACAGAAGGGAAATTACATAAACTAACAATGCATTAGTCAACCATAGTCATTTGCAACAGAAAAATCAAGTTGCCATGGAAGATGCTGATGATGTTTAAAGACAAGGGAAGTGAGAGTCTCATAGTGTGGGTGTATCTCTGTTAGAGGTCTTGGTGGTCAAAAGACATATCATGAATGAGGCAGGCATGATCTAGCAGCTCTGTTATTTACAAACCAGCCTTTTGCTATCAGTGCTATTAAGGCCTATATGGCACAAAATGTTTCTTGGGCAGACAAGATTAAAGAATGCAGTTTTGCAGAGCTGAAACAATATTAGGAGGATAACATTGACAGGAAAAGAAAAATGCAAATGACTTCTCAGTATTGATGCTAGAGGCTTTTTTTCAAGACTGCAACAGTGGTGGTGACCATTAACAAACCAATGCAAAGGAATGGAAATTGTAGGAAGTCTCTTTTCCATATCTCTGTTTCCTTTATTATTCTTCCATTCAGTAGGATGTTTTTGACTCATTCCTCTGAGTAGGACTAACCATGAGGACAATTAAAGCATGAGACTTCTTCCCAAAATATGATACTGGATAGCCTTTGTTCCTCTAATTGTGGGATTCCAACATGACAGGTTTTTTCATCTAAATATCAGGAGTGTTCCTTGTTTTTTCTTTTTACCACAGACCCTTACACTTCTATTTTTGGTGGAAACGTAAGCCATTTCGATTTAAAAGTCCTTGCCAAAAGTAATTAGACCCTTTTATCTACTCTAAGGATTAGCCACATGGAGTTAGCACCAATCTGATACTGCCAAAGGTGGTCATCCTTGGATATCGCAGCAAGTTCCACTAAAAATCAAGTCACTCAGCAAAGAGAACTGTCAGTATTAGTAGTTCAGTTTCTTCTCCTCAATGACAAGCAACACTGTTCCCCAGGTGTCTCCAGCACAACAGAACAACAGAGGAACTGGCTGAGGTGTAGCAAGAAAGAGAGCTGCTCTGTGGAGGTGAGAGAGGAGCTGCAGGAAACGGCTAGCCAACACGGCTGTAAATCAAGAAGCCATTTCTGAAGCCATTTCTGTATCGCAAGGACACATTGATTGCTAGACCCTCTGTTTCTTGCAATTACAGATGGATGTTCCTTCTTGTGACTTCAGCTACCTGGCAGCACCATGGTATTTTGTTCAACATGATGTTAGATGTCACCCTTGAAGCTGAGAGCCAGCAGTGCAGCCAGAGGCTAGTTCAGAATTTTTTCCTGCCACAAAGATTTATGTCAATATATATTACTTACCATTATAGCCAAGCACTTCAGAAATAGAAATGAAAGCAATAGTGTTATTTTTCTTATTCTAAATGATAGTCACTGACTTGTTGAGGAGAATAGGGGGCATCTTCAGTACAGAGAACTGCAATGGCAGCCAGTTTTTTGACCATTTGAGCTGGGATACACTGCTGCTCAGTGGATTTTCTTCTTTTCCCAAACACTTCATGTTTTGAAAATTAACATTCTATTTCAAGTATTTGATGGGCAGCTTTTATCATAACCTAATTGCTTAAGATCTCCGAAGTGTTTGAGCACTTGAATTTCCTCATATGCATTTAGGAAAAAAAAAATCTGACTCTTAAAGTACTTTTTCCTTATGAGTCAAGCCGAAGTACCACTCTCCTTGAAAGTTCAAGAGAAAAGACCAAATAAATTTCAAGGGCGAACTTGCAGCTGGTGAAATGTTTTTGCAGAAGCAAGAACAAAAAAGCATAGTAACAACTTCTCTTATTTCTACTCTGGTATCCACATCAACATCATCACCTCCCAGATCCTCCATAATTCTTTGCATTTCAGAATGAATGACAAAAAAGAATGACAGCAACACCAGAAGGATGGCAGAAGACAAATACCGCTAGCTTCTTCAGCTATGGACAAGGCAAGAGAAGACAATCTGGTCTTTATAGAGACATTCATAAAGGGTCTATAGAAAGTCTTTATGTCACTCAAGTGTCATGGCAAAAAATGTAAAAAAAAAATAAACCCCTTGACAAATTGGAAATGCTAAAAGAAAATCAGGTGCCTCTTCTCAGTAAATAACTGCTCTGAACACTTCAGAGGGTCTATCTCTTTTCTTGAGACCATAGTTGGATGAATCATAGAGTATCTCAAGTTTAAAGGGGCCCACAAGGATCATTGAGTTCAGGTTCCTCATTCTTGCGGGACTACCTAAAACTAAATCATATGACTAATGGCATCATCCAGACACTCCTTGAACTCTGTCAGGCTTGGTGCTGTGATCACTTCCCTGGGGAGCCCATTTCAGTGGCCAACTACCCTTTCAGTTAAGTAACTTTTCCTAATGTTCAATCTGCACTTGCCTGACACAGCTTCATTCCTTTACCTCATGTCCTGTCACTGGTCACCAGACAGAGATCAGCCACTCCCCCACTATTGCTTCCTTTCAGGAACTTGTAGACTGCAATGGGGTCACCTCTCAGCCTTCTCTTCGAGGTGAACAAACCAAGTGACTTGAGCTGCTGCACATATGTTTTGCTCTTGAAACCTTTCACCATCGTGATCGCTCTCCTCTGGACACAGTCTAAACAGTTTGATGTCCTTATATTGAGGTGCCCAAAACTTCACACAGGACACAAAGTGAGGCCTTCCCAGTGCAGAGCAGAGAGGGACAATCCCCTCCTTGAGCAACTGGAGATGCTTTACCTGATGCCCCCCAGGACACGGTTGGCCCTCCTGGCTGCCAGGGCACTGTTGATTCAACTTGTCAGCAAGTCAAACAAATCTTTCTGTGGGGATGCTCTGCAACCTCTCATACTCCAATTTGTGAATACAACCAATATTACTTCATTCCAGGGAGAGAATCCAGCACTTGCTCTTGTTAAATTTCATATAGTTGCTGATTGCCCAGCTCTGTAGTCTATCCAGACCTCTCGTGCACAACCACTCTACCCTTGAGGGAGTCAACAGCTTCTCTTAATTTAATGCAGTTACAAACTTCATAAATGCACGTTTGATTCCTGTATTCAGGTCTTTATAAAAACATTAAAGAACACTGGTCCTAAAATGACTCTTGAGGAATACCACTAGTGACTGGTCACCAACTTGAAGGAACCTAATAAAACTGACCCAGTTCCATCATAAATTGTTCACTCAACATATTATGAACATCCAGTAGGAGATTGTGATAGTATCAAAAATTTTGCTAAAATCCACAAGTCCCAGATCCAATCACAAGTAAACATGCACATCTCTTGTCACCAAAGCAATGTCAAAAAACCAAAGCCTTTGCTAGGGTGGATGAAAACAAACAGGTTGTGTATTTTCAGGGACAATGAAGACTTTAGCTTACTAAAACTAAAGTCTCATCTGACCTATACTTGAGGAAAGAAATGCAACACTAAAGCAGGAACTATTCTCAAAGCGAAAGGAACAAAGATATTTTATTCTTCTTGAGAAAAATACCAGAACTACAGATTCATAGGAGTAAAACAGCTTGGCACAAAATACAGGAAATAAAACTAGAATATATGTCAAGAAAATAGATCTAAAATCCACTAGAAAATTGCAACCTCAAAGAAACAAGCAAACACAAAATTTGCAATAGTGAGCCTGAGCTACAGATAAACTGTCCTATATGAAGTGAGACTAAGGTAATCAAACATCTGTTTGCACAGTAGTGATTTCAAGGTTTGGACCTGATGATCTCAGAGGTCTTTCCCAACCCAGCTGATTCTATGATTCTATGATTTTTAGTTACCAATAAATATTTTCTTCTCCATAAATAAAAGCTCTGCATCTGTTTTTCCTGCTTCTATACCTATATGTCAATGTTTCAGTAAACGTATTTAATAAAACACTTGCATATGTTTTGCCTGTGCTAAATAACACAGGGAAGCTAAAGCATTTTCTATGCAATCATCTGCATAGTTCTCCGTATGTTGCATGAACTGGTGTCACTATCTTCTAGGCAGGTTACTAAACATTATATAACATTCTGAAAAATAAATTGCCACTTTGCAATAAATATTAGAAATAAAAAGTTGTTTTAAGTTACAATGTTTTGCTAGTGAAAAGAGAAAAAAAGAAATTAAAAAAACTGAAAAGAAATGTGCCTTTAAATATGGGAGCATGATGCTTTCAGTTAAAGCCATGCTGAGAAAAACAAAAGTGAAAAGTAGCAAAGACACACCACATTTTAAAATTCATCTGCCAATAAGCCACCATGGCAGATTAATTTGTTGAAAGAAACTGTAAATGAAAAAACTTCAATTAAGAGTGACAAAAGGTAGCAAAAACTGGAACATGGTTACAACAGCCTTCTTAGTATCCAAAATAATGCCTACAAGTTAGATACATTAATTTCAAAGGGATTTATTAAATCAATACCACAATACAGCAGTCAACAGTTATTCTGTATTATTAATGCAGATATTTACTTTCTTGAGATCTGCAGAAATAGCAAATGCCTCTGAACAATAGAAGTTTTAAAGAAAATTATTGTCTTTTACCAGTTTCTTTTTTTATTTATAAATGTCTACTATAAGTAACTATCTTACAATTTCAGTTTAAGAAATACTGGCAACTCTGACGTATGAAATAAACTTCTTCTGAACTCCTAATAACAGAAAGATTAGAAGATTTTTTTTAGCTGAGAGGTCTCCTGGGACCTAGAGTTGGGAAAGGATGTACAATTAAGATAACATTAGACCACAAATATACTTTCCATATGTATTTAAATCTCAAAGTCAGTGGATCTAATCAGAAGCATTAGTGTTCAAAATAACTACAGCAAATCACCAGCAGGAGAAAAACTACCAATTCTGACTGCACCTGCAAAGAGATTATTCATCATTCCATGTCTGGAGAACATTTTCAGAAGCAAGAAGAAAATTAGCCTTCTGGAAGAGAAATTATTTATAAAAGAGAACAGAATTGAAAATTAAAAGCATGGACAGTTACAGTTAAAAACCTGAAGAAGGTTTAAATTTGATTTGTATTTGTAAAAGGACTACTTCTATTCCCTTGGCTCCCTTGCTATTCATCTTCTGATGATGTCTCTGAATACAAACCTAACTGGGTGTTTCTCTTGACCTTAGTAACTTCTCAATAAAGTAAGACATTTTCACCAACCAAGCAGAACATCCTGTACTGCCAAAAGAAAATCCCAAGTAAATTAAAGGATTGAGAATGTGGCTCCGAGCCAGACAAAACCCTTATTTAGCACAATTGCACAAAAACCTCACTCCAGCTGAACTGAAGTCACTGCACAGCATCTATCAAGCCACTGCATCCTTTTTCTATGTATCAGGAAGAAAGAAGTGTTAGGATAACCTTTTCAGTGTTATGTTGTTTCTGGTGTTATTGAAGGTAAATCCACAGTTTACTGAAGGGTAGGAAGAAAGTTTGTTGTGTGTCCTACAGAGTTCTCCATGACACAGCAGGTCTTGCTGAAGAAGAGAGAACATCACAAGTCCAATAGTAGCTACTCACCAGAAATCTATGTGAATCATACAACCTATTGTAAGAATAAATTTCTTGAGAGTCCAGATGCTCATAATAACTTTAAGGTGCCCAGAGAGTTGAGTTGCAGACCATTATGGATTTTTGTTCTTTAAGCAAAAAATAGGTAGATTTTCAAGACATCTATGAATCTACTCACCCTATTTCTCCTACAACTTCTTAACAAGAAACTGGACAAGCTAAAAAGACTCAAATGTCCATACTCAGCAGTTTTGAGGTTCCCAGAAAAAATGTTTGCAAAAGATAATTGGAAAAGCTACTATTTTCTTCTATTTTGGGATTTTAGGATGTATCTTTGTTCTCAGATGTTGGTACTTTTGCTAAGATTTATCCTTACTGAAGTTCACCCCCAGGATCCTTTGAAATCTGTATTTACCAGATTGATACCAGTGCCTTAATCTTCAGCAAAAGATCTAATCGCCTCTTGGGTATTACTTTTCTTAGCTAATGGTGGTTTTGAAAAAAATATTTATCACCTCAGGGTTCACACCTTCAGCCTTGTCAAAAACCTTCTTTGCATCTGGAAAATACCTTCTAGATAAACATAATTCTGTTTTATTTTGTTTTTAATTCAAACTAGATAATCAAACAAATCCCCAAGAGGCTCAATCATCAACTACAGTAATTGAAATCCTCAGTTCACTATTAATGAGAAGGTATTACATCTCTAGTACAAAAAAAAAAAAGCATTTCATTAATATTCCATCTTATCTTGATTACACTGTTAAAGCATTACAACCCTTTAGAAGAATGCATATTGAAATGTGCATGAAATGGAACAAAACATCTGATTTAAAATTGACTACATATATATATCGAAACTTTTAGCTATGCAATTTACCAGATGTCAAGGGAGAAATATTACTTCGGAATGTTCACTGAAATATCCCAAGCCGCTTTACAATGAAGATTAGGCTGGACTACACTATAGCTTCAAGGCAGTTAAATGGATCCCTGATATCTGATCCAGTCAGATCTCAGAAGATCAGCAGGGTCTGCCCCTGTTGGGGAGGGGCCTGTAGGTTCTAGTCCTGAGGACTTCACTGTCACTGTCCAAGCTCGCTCAGCCGTGGCAGATGAACCTTAGGAGTTAAACAGTGGGGCCAGTTCTGCGCACACTGTGCCTCACCTAAAAAATCCACTGTGCAGGCTGGAAGGGCACACCCACGTGGGGAGAGCCCTGACCAAATCTTTGTTCGTTCACGAAGCCTGTCCATACATGCATACACATACACACTATAGCTTCAGGTGCTGTTCTTGTGTTAGCAAAAGCCGATGCAAGTTTTGCTGCTGACTTCAGTGCAGAAACACACTCTACTGTAAATCGGCATTTTGGATAATTCCAAAAACATGTCAGAGAACCTATTTAGCCTGAAATGTGTATAGGATCCACTTGCTTATGGTGCTTGAGGTTTCTAACACCACACAAGTGATGTCTCTAATAGAAAACATGAGTTAAAACTTCCCCTACCATATGTTGAGTTCAGCAAAACATTTAGGTAAGAAAGAAAAGAGAATTCCCTCTGATTAAGTTTAAACATGTTTGACCTGCAGGGGACCACTGACAAAAACCAGCTGCCCTAAATAAACAAATGAACAGTGCTCGTAAACTTCTGCTCTTGGCCAGTGAAGTATGGAGACCAGATCCTGCCAAAAGTCTCCAAGGACCCTGCCTCACTGGCAGCTGAAGCAGCTGTGGCAAAGTTTTTGTTATCAGCACTGCAGCTCAAACAAAGGGCACTGCAGCGTTAATCTCCACCATCTGTAGGAAAACATTTGTTGAATGCTAGCAACAATATAACATCACTATTATTCTGCCATCAACAGCAGAAATAAAACTCATCAGCATATTGTAAAACAATTCCTGTTTAACAGCACAACCTTCTATGACACAACCTGCTCTCCTCCAACTCAAAGACACTGACAAAAGGTGGCAGTAATTTAGAAAGAGGCCCATAGAGGCCAGCAGGAACTGCAGATGCTTCACTTTCATACACAGAATGGAAGAAGCCACCTACCTTTAGGTTGAAAGAGGCAAGACATGCCAGTAAAATACCTTGCAGGAACCACAAGGTTTATTTTGCACCGTTTGTTCCTAGAATATGCAGTAATAGATTATTAAACACAAGTACTTCAGAGCAGCTGATCATAAAACTCTGCACTTAAAAATAATTCACCAAAAAAAATCACTATAAACATAAATTCTGTTTTTAAAAAGCAATACTGCACAATTCTAAACTGCCAGCTGATTCTGTGAAACTGTTCTTGATCGTAGATAATGTTCACTGATCAAAGAAATAAAAATACATTTGCTCTCTGGGGTTGATATGTTTCCCATGGTTATACAAATTTCAGTATAAAAGGAGTAGAGTAGAATTAACTGTTCTCCATCAGGCTTACACAGCAAACATGATAACTGAGAAGAGAGAAGAATGAAGTCACCATGTATATAGCCTATGCTCACAAGAAAGAATGAATGTTTCAGACAGCTGTACCAAAACTTAATTGCGTTCCTAATCACCTGTTATGAATCAGATTCCCTTCCTCTGCTCAGCTCCCAAATGCTCTTTTCACACAAGGACAGTATGAACATACACGTAGAGATATCAGCTCAAAAAATGACAACTGTTCTTGTCAAAGCAGGAGGATTATAAATTAATTTTGACTGTTGCTGTAAAAGACTTGATAGCATGATGAAAAGAAGAAGCAGTACTATGCAGAGATTAGGGCTTTTTAAATACCCTTTTTTAAATTCCTGTTTAAAAAAAAATCAGTATTATGAAAATATTTTCAGAATGCTATAGAAAATATATGAACTAATTACACTGAAGGTTTCAGGGTTTTATTTCCTCAGAAATTTATGTCTTCATCAAAAGTTGACATTTTTAATGTTCCTTACACATCCCTGAAGTGACTGCTTCTTCCCAGCAAGTGAGAAAATCCATTTGAAATACGGAAGTACCACAGCATCCCCCAAATGCAAAACTTTCCAAATTCCCTCTGATCACCTGCTGATCTCCTGCATGGACACACAATGTGGGCCTGACAGCTGGTACAGTTTCAACTTTCCTTTTTATGTCCCCAGAGCATGCATATATTTCTCAAAATAAAACATGAAACTTTTTCTGAGTCATAAATTGCTACTGAGAAGCCTTAGGTTGAATGCTGGTTTCAGGGTAATTTGTTGCTACCTTCTGTCAATAACTACAGGACCATCACATACAGAGTTAGCTATAAAGCAGTTAGGTTTTCTGAATGTCCTTCAGAAGAAATTGATGTATTAATTAACAGTGTCATTTCAAATCTAGGACTTTGTTAAGTCAGAACAGACTTTACAATAGTTGAACTTTTATAGCTGTAGTTAAAACTTGGTAATGACATACATCAGGCAAGTGTGCTTAAAACGTTCATTACTGTGCTCACATAAAAAGGCCTAAATTAAGTACAGAGCTTCAGGGAAGATGCTGGAAACTCTTTGTCCATGCAGCAACAGATTTCTCTTCCACAGGTTGCTGTATCTATTGGCAAACAGATATACCAGTTTACTGAAGTATTTTAAGAATGAAAGTGCTGGTACGCATGACTCACATTTTATTAAGGTAATGACCATAATGCATTCTATTTAGATACGCATTGTGTTGCTGAAGATGATCTTGGCATGAGAGCAGCAATATACCTATGATATTCCAGAGCATTATACAATCTTTTGTTCTATTTGTGGACAAAGAAATGCTTGCAATCTAATAAATAATAACAATTGCTATCAATATGCCAACACATTACTAACAGGCATGAGAGCACAATCCTTATGCAATTTATAGATATACACATACCTACATATACAAATCAGGGAAATGGTTTACAAGTTGCCTGAAAATAATTATTTATTCCATGAGTCTTCATTTTATTTCCCCTACAAAGTTTTATATAATCACATTTCTTATTTAGATGTATTTTGATTGCATCTTGAAAAGAAGATATTCTGATGCAATTAATCACCAATGTTATTTGGAAGAAAACTGTCCATACTCACAATTTTTTTTGCTGCTGACAATGCACATGGAAGCATCTGAGCAGTGTGACCTGGCACATGAGAAAAACAGAGGCATATCCTGCTCACCTTTCTGGCACAAGCCATTCAAATGGAAACATTGATGATAGAACAGTGTGTGTGCATGAGGAAGGGAAGGTCATGAAACCTTATTATTTCTAACGTGCAAATTGAAAGGATAGTGAGTTAAGGTGTGTGTGGGATGTGAGGAAAGCTCCAGTCTCCTGCCAATATTGCACAGTCCCTGTCACAATATAGGCTCTACAAATACCAGAGGAATTATCAAAAACCCTACTTGCTTCAAGGGCACAGGACTGGACCCCAGACAAGCAGGAAAGCTGAGTGCTCACTTTAAAGGAAACCTTTAGCACCTCAAAAGTTTGGCTGTTAGGATAAGTCTCTGTCTTAGAACAAGAATGATTGACAGGCAGACTGGAAAGGCTGCAAAACTCAGACTTGAGAAGGCAAGTAGAAACACTACTTTCCAGCTTAGCAGAGCTAGTGACAGGCAGCTAAATCCCTGCAAAGAAATTACAAAAAAAATGGAGAAACATCCAAAAATTCTAGCAGCTGTTGACACAGCAACACAGATGAAATCCCAACAGGATCACTCAGGCAGGATGTTTCATCAGGATCAATTGTCCAGACCTTCAGCAATGTACTTATCCCAACAAGAAGTCCTATCCAAGAAATACAAACAATTTCAGACATTCCAAAGTGGGGTTGATTGCTTTCAGATTACAAAACTAGAACTCTCTTCCAAACTACAAAATAACAGAGTATTTTGAAGAGATACTGGTCATGTCTCCACACTCCATATACCTGCTTTACGTGACAGTTTTAATATAAATATATATATTGAACACATAGAAATACATAAAATCTGTTTCTGTTTATATCATGCTCTAAACATAGAATTTATATAGCTTTAAATATCTGTATACGAGAATGAAAGAGAAATTCCTTCACCCTATATAGCTGCAATTCAACAAAGCATGCATATGAATTCCAAATAGGTATTTCCAGATACTGTCACATCTTTAATTTTAAAGAGATACATTAATTAATCTTAGCTAGCTTCAAAACTGTGTTTATAGATAAAACCTTTTAAAATGAACTATTGGTGGGATTTCTTTTCAGTGGCACTGGGAAAATCTATAAACCATAAGTACAGTGGAGAGTCAAGAACTTAAAGATTTCAGGGTTGGGCATTCCCTTGAATTTCAGTGCAGTTGTGAAAGTGACAGTGAAGTCATGTCACTGTTCCAAAAGTGAGCTGAAAATACGTTCAGAGGTTAGAACAAACTAACGTACTCCTTTCCTATCTATTTGATGAGAAACATCTATAAGTCATGGAGAAATATGACTGCTAACCAAACCAAAATTATTTAGCGCAGAAATCCAAGGGCTGAGTTGCTACAGAGGAGGCCTGAAACATCCCCCAGCAATGCCTGTGTGCAAACTACTGAATAAAGACAAAAATAGACCCCTTGGTACAGGCAAACAGCAAGCAAACTATTTTTAACTTGTGTCTTCAAATGCATTTTTAAGTTGCTTACATTTAAAAGCAAACTTAACCATCTACAGGCAGTTTGACTTGATGAGTAGGTACAAAAAGTACTTTCAAAATCTTCTACATTTCACTTACTTATTACATAAAAATAAAATTTAACTGTTCAATAGATTAAATGGATTTTAGGCACCCTGGTCAGTAATTTAAACAAACTTTGGTTAGTATAAACATATTTTTGCAGAGCAAATTTCTGCCTACATAAATACAAATAAATACAAGTCTCGTGATATTGCTTGTTACAGCCTTAAGAAATGACAGAAGAGTTAAAATGCCTGCCTATGGTCAACACACACACATTGGCTTACCAACTGGTCACATCTTTAATTGTGTAAGGAAATAGCCATCTCTGTTATCCATAACTGCAAAGCTGGCTCATTCAAATACAGGGATACTTAATTGCTGCCTGTTATAACTGCCACTCGAAAACAGGAAAATACATTGCAAGAGGTGATGAGTACTTGTAACAAGAACATCTGGGCTGCACAGGAAGCATGACCAAACAAATGTACAGCTATTCCTTATCAGAGCCCACTTCTGCCAGCTGTGGGCAAGTGCTCTGCTGCCCCTTCTGCAGCTCCAGCATGGGAAGCATTTGACAGCCCTGAAGAACTTAATGAGAGGACATCAGTATGGCATGAGCAACAAGTAGATTTAGGGTAAGTGCCCTACTTTGTCTTCTGTGCAAAGGTGAGGAAAGCCAGCTGAATGCCTGTGCTGAGGTTTCATCTCCCAAATAATCTGCTTCTGTGGGATTCTACTTAGATGTCATATATTTCTTGTCATTAGTTCAACAGGCAGTCCAATATAGAAGCCCCTAGAATTATTTGCATGATCAGTCATGCCAGCAGAACATCTACACACCTAAGCCTTCAGAAATTATGTCTCTGCCTTCAAAACACTGGAGAAAATTTGAGCCCATAGTGAGGTCTGCTTAAAGCCAGCAGAAGCACTTACTTGAGGAAACACAAAAGGAAAAATTATGAATGTGAGGCAGTTCATGACTTTCTCAAGTTGCCCTTTTTTTCTCTTCCACAGTCTAAAGAAGAGCAATCAACACCTCAGAGGGCACAGAAGCAATATTTTCTTCAAAGTAAACTCAGGGGAAATAACCTATCTCAGAAACAAAGTTAGAAATTGGTCTAGTATTATTGATCAGACAAGAGGCCAAAGTCAGCAAGCATGAGATAGGACTTACAAGCTGGGACACATCAGTACGTGAAGTACAGATCCCACTGAACCACAAAGGAGTCTGGGTAGGTACTGAAGGGAGTTTAGATTTTGCTAGCTGTGACTCCCTCAAACTCAAGGTTTTCATGGACTCCCATTTAGCCTGTGTCAGCTTTCAGTCTGTAAAGAGAACCCCACCTTTAGAAATGCACTTTGCCAGCTTCTGTGCAGATGAGGAACAGTCCTTACCCATGGCTAACCTACCTGATTGGACAACAGTCTCGTGATCATACAGTTTAATTCCTCTTGAGTCTTTGACTTGTAACACCTGTGGTAAACTGTACCTTTCAAACAGACAAAGTCCTTTCAACTTCAACAAACAAACAACAAACAAACATTCTTCCAAGTGCCATAAATTTACAGCAAAAGGCTTGCAGAGTTCAGTTCCCACTAAGATGTATGGATAACTGAATGCAAAGCATGGCTTCCTAACACCTACACATGCACACACAGAGCATATCTGAGAAATAATGTTTTAAAGAGTCAGAAATTATCACAATACCAAAAAAGCAACTGTGCAGTTCATTATCTATACAAATGAAGAACATTTGTTACAAAAAGTACTGCAGGATAACAATGGAGAAGAATGTTGAGCTACCACAGGAAAAAGAAGCTGAACGTTGGCTGTAAGAATGAAAGACTTGAAAAGAAGTGTAGTTACTACTTTTTACATTCAGAGAAGTTTTCACTATAAGAAACATATTTACTCATAGGAGTAAGGACGTATTGTTCCATAACAATCAGTGCTAGTCACAATGTGACTCAAGACTATGAAAACATGAGAATAATGCAGCTAAGCATCAGCTGATTTAAAATTCATTTAAGCTAATTCAAAGCAAAAACTGAGTCTATGTTTTCATTTGCAAAACGGCAGGGTGCCACAGAGCTACTCTATCTTTTTTGCTGCAAACAGATGTTGAGCAGATACTGCCTAGAAATGCAAACTGAAAACCTCACCAGTTCTGGACGGCTGCCCCGAGCTGTGCTTGTGTCACCCTATGGTCTGCCCGATTACTCGTGGTCTCATGACCGGATCACAAACCCTGCGGGCGACCGAGCAAGGCTCGGCCAGGTAGTTTCACACCAAGCTTAGCGACCATCCCTCTCCGCCGAGGCAGCATCGGTAGTACACCCCAAGGGTGGAAGTCAGGGAAGGAACACCTCCTTCTCTACGCGCCTCTCCGCGCCCACCGGCAGCGGATCGGCCGCGCCCGCTGCCGGCGCCGCGCTCAGCACCGCGGACAGC
>JAJPCS010000069.1:4007977-4033259 GCA_021164005.1 Willisornis vidua nigrigula
ATATATATATATATATATATATATATATATATATATATATATATATAAACAGACTAGTGCAAACCGCTTCCCCAACACCTCAAGAGAGAGAAAAAAAAAACAAAACAACAACAAAACCCAGCAGGTTTTCCTCTGGGAGGAAAGTTATACTTAGGCAGTGTCAGTGTCACAGCCCGGCTGGCTGCAGAGTGAGTTTCCAGTCCCTCTCCAGCGAGACAGACGAGTGGTGAGCTCTCAGATGAACTTTGTCTCTTCCCCCTGTGTTCCTTGTCCAAGAAGCAGAAACACAAGTGGCCAGAAGCAGTCCGGGGCAGGCAGCGGCAGCAAGACGGCTTCTCCCCAACCCCGCACACACACACCACTCCCAGCCGTGTGTAGTCCCCAACAACAAAAGAGACAAACCTGCCCCCACCCAAGTGATCAGCAGTTAACTACTTTTTTTGTTAACTACTGGCATGGGCAGTTAGTGGCAGGGGAGAGAATTTACATAATAGTTCCAAACTACAACATTATGGAACTGTTCTTTTATAGTAGGTAGTGGAAGGAAAACTGCAGGGCTTTAAAGCTTCCTTGGCAGCATGCCTGCAAACCAATTTTTTTTTGTCTGAACAAAGGTCAGTTTGCACCATACACTGGACTTAGAGCTCCCCCACACTTGATGTAGAGCTCTACTCCACTGCAGATCTACCACATACCTATGCTGCACTGACCAGCCATCTTTACCAGCTTAAAAGTACCCATGCTGCATGCTCTGAACTAGCAGCAAGGGGTAGTTTGCCTCCTGTGTGCTGGGTCTAATTGTGGTGTAGTTAATTTTCTCCATATCAGCCCAAATGGTATTTTGTTTTAGATTTGTGACAGAAATAGTTAAAAAAAAAAAGCAACGATGCTGGACAGTGCTTGCTCATCATCTCAGTTTCTCACTCTGCTTTTCACCAAGGCATAGTCTAGGGATGAGCAAGTGGTTGGAATGGGAGAGTTGGAACAGCTGACCTGAGCTGACTGGAGAGATACTCCCTAACACAGTACGTAACATCATGCTCAACAGTAAAACCTGGGGAGACAAGTTTTGTCATAAGCAGCCACTCTTGAACATCAGTGGGACATCATTCTGCTGCTGAGTGATAGTGAGAAATTTCCTTTGCATCACTTGCTTTTCCCCCTTTTTTTCTCTTATACTTAATAATCTGTCTTTACTTTGATCTGTAATTACTTTTTATGCTTGTTTGTTTCCACTTTTTCTCTCCCAGTCCTCTTCCCCACCCCACTGAGAGGTCACAGTGTGGAGCAACTCTGAGGAAGCTTATCTGCTGTCTGAGATCAACCCAGCAAATCCCTAAAGTGGGTGGTATGGACTATTTGGTGAATAAGTCAGCAGCAGAGTGCCTCTTGCAGAGGGAGAAATTAACAGCTGTGCCCAAGCAGTCCCTGTAGAATAAGCAGGAGAACAGATCTGTGCACCACAAAATATTGAGTTGCTCACATACTGTACACAGGAGGACACTTGAAGAGAGAGAGAGAACAGCAGTTCTTCACCTCCCAGTAATTCACAAAGTGCTTATCATGTCAGTGTACATTTGTTATGGTATATGAGTTGCCACATATATTCTGAAGAGCTGGACTGTGAACCAGCTACTTAAAGCTCTGCTGACATCTGGTGCTGAACTTAAAATAAGTATGAGTTTTCCAGTGCATTTAAGTTCCTAAGTTTGAAGCACTATCTTATGGGACAAAGTTGCACTTCCTCAGTCTGCCTTCTAAGACAGCAGTCTACCACACAACCTGCCTTGCATACACACATATATAGAGAGTCTCAGTTCAGAAAGAGCCTCTTTAGGAATATTTCTAGAAAACAATGAAGTAGCAACAGAAAATTCCACATTAATTAGTAGAAACATTGTATTTTTGTCAAGGTTTGAATCCCTCACAAGCACAGAGTTTATTTTTCAGTTGAAGATCACCTGAACTGAAATATGTTTTGTGTCTTGCAATATACTTCTTAAGAGAAATTACTAAAATTAAAAAAAAATGGGTTTCTTCAAAACCTGCTGTGCTTTAACCTTCACTTTTCTTTAAAAAGGAGTCTAAATTTGAGTATGGAAGTTTCTGTGGATCCTGAAGTCCAAGATTTCCATCAAGGGACATTATTTTTCGTGAAATTTGTCTTCTTTACAGTGAAATATGCTTTTGGCAGTATTAAAAGATTTGTCTTAACATTATCTATGCTTAGCAAACCTTCACTTGTAATATGGTGCTCTGTAAAGAAAATGTAAAAAAGAAAAAAGATCACTCATTTCAGTAATGCAAGGACTTATTGTAGGAAACAGCACAGTAGCACCTATCAAGAATGGCTCATTAAAGAACTTTTGCAGGCTTGGGCCTATTCTTCAAGAGTTTAAAAGCAGTAAAGGAGATTTTTTTCCTTTTGCACTTTCTCTCTTGCAAATAATTAATTATCAGTTATATTGAATAACATAATTCATGACTTTCTGGACTGTCCTAGTTCAGCAAGCCAGAACCAGTTTATCACTGTGTGGGTGTAACCAAAGCAGTGTATTCTAAACCCTCTATGTCATTTCTCAGGAACTGTTAATAGACCATTTGCAGCAGCTGCCCAGACCTGACCCCTCAGGCTGTAAACTGTGTGTTAAAGAAACCTATCAGATAAGAACTTTGGTAACTCCCCTCCAGGAAGTCGTTAGCACCTTCACACCCAGCCTGAGGTGTCATGTGTGCTAATGGACCATCAATGATTCCAAAAATACCTCACAACTCAGAATCAGATCACCCATTGTGGAACTCCCCACCCCAGGGAAGGTACTAGCCATTCCCACCTAAACTTGATGGGGGGGGGGAGAGGTGGGGGGGGGGACTGGGGAAGCACTCATCGGATCCAGAGGAGGACCAGAACCTCAAACGGAAGAGACCACCACTCTTGACCAAACTGCCACTGTCAGCTGCACCAACAGGTTTTTTTCACTTGCTTTTACTTTGGACTTGGGGGAACCAGGTGGGCCTCAGCACAGGGGCTAACAAACCCCATTGTGTTTGTGCCCCAGGGTGCTGGGTTATACATCTGGGTTTGGGGGTTAAAACCAATTTCTCTTTGTGCCATTGCATTTATTGTAATATTGTCTTAAAATTGTAACTCTGACTTATAATCTCTTTTGTGTTGGGTCCATTTCTCCTGCCAGTTTACCTTTAAACCAGCACATGGACAAAGAGTGATCCATCTACTATCTTCTCACCAGCATCCACTAGTAAATGCTTTCAATAAAATGAAGAAGTGATATTCATCTCAGTATTCACTCTCAAATGCCAACTATCAATGTCTTAGGAACTAAGTCTAACTCTAAACTTAAAACTTTAGTTAGTAAGTCTAGCAGCTCCACTGATTCGGCCTGTTCATTTTTAACTCTTTTACTCATTTGATCAACCTGATGACCAATGACAACGAGTTTTGTAGTTTGTCATTACATATATATCTTCCAGAAAAGCAAGAAAGACTCTAAGGGAAATGCTATCCATTTTCAGAGTCATAGAACCATCATCTCCAGTAGGGAGAGCTGGTTAAGAGTTTCTAGGTAACACTTCCACACAAAAGGTATCAAGTGTTTTAACTTCGCTAGTGACTTACAATTATTTTCAACTTTGTCTCTCCACTCGCTTCTGCAGGTCTCAACACAGCAACTGCCAGGAACAGAATTCAAAATTAATTGTAAAACAATATGAATTTTTTAACATTCCTTTTTTGTAAGACAATCTCAGACAAAATTATTCCTAAGGATGTTTTCATTTCTATTGCTCCTGTAAACTTTTGGGGGGCATGAAATGGATTAAATATATCAGTTAAACAAAAAAACATTTCTGGAAGGTTTCTATGCTCCCAGAAAACTGCATTTTTTTTTCCTTTCTAAAAAAAGGTTGAACTATCTGCTTTCAGGTTTTTGAAGCCTATGTGTTACAAAACTGCTCAGGATGACATCGTAAGAATTAAAGTGAAACAACCTGAAACAAAAGCCATTTCCATGTAGGAAAATACTGACACATATTACAAAGACATTAAGCAGACTGGATGGATATAATCTATCTCGATTTTAAAGTGCTTGTCAGAGCCTTCCATGGAAAATCTTTTAGCTATATTATAGGCATCAAAATGAAAAGGGAAGAGCTGTGGAAGATAAAACTAGTTAGGAGAAACCATGACACTGAGCAGCCAGGCCTCAATATGGCAAAGCATATAGTGTATTCAGACATTGTTTGACACGTTAAGAAGTCAGTTAGGACACCACAGTTATGGCTGAACTAAGTCTGAATCACTGCTTTGAAATGCAAATGAGCCATTGGGATGTAGGGAAGAGAATATGCTCCCCTAAATAATATTGCTGTTGCTTTAGCCAGAAAATGAGCTTAAAGCCAGTTTACAGATAAGCTCAAAATTTTATTTATGAAACTTAATCTTAAAAATGGGACTTTTTTACTTATGCCAAGTTTTTATCACCACTTACATCAAGTAATGGAATAACTCAGACTCTTCTCATATACTTGAACTCATTGAAGTGTACTATTGAAGATTTTTCCTCATTTCTGTTTGTTGCTAACTGAAAGATTTCTACATTGCAGAAACAAATGCAAAATCTCCTGGTAGCTTCATCATTAACCATGCTCTCAAAATGCTTGCCTGTCTGCAGTGTCCCTGCCTGTCTGCAATAGGGACTCTAGTCGTCCCTGGGCACAGCTCAGTTTCCCCCAATGAGATATCTGCGTCAGCCCACAGAGGGGGATCTGCAGCACTGCCCCAATCTGTACCCACAGGGCCTGAGAGCTACCATTGAAAGCATAAATGTCTTTAAACAACTTTCTAAGTGGAAAATTTTATGAACATTCTCACCCACAACGGAGTATTATTGCCAAAGTGGTCATTCCTCCCAAGCATTTCAAGACATACATAAGGGGTGTGTCTGTTCACAGAGGAGGTCAAAAACTGTGGGTTAGACAGTTAAATGGTAGAGTTAAGAAAAGGAAGGTGGGTCACTGCCATCAGACCTGAACTGCTGGCCTGATGTACAGACAGCATGTGTTCTGTATGCATTCATATAGCAGAAAATTGCCATTCTTTGGAAATATTGATAGTATGAAAATCTGGTGTAATATATCAGAGGAGATATGATCAAAATTACCCACTCTAAAAAGAAACATTTTCACTGAATGTAAAAACCAGAGATGCGAAGGTAGCAGAACAAGCCCTTGATTATAACTGCTTGATGCTACTATAAAATGCAAGATATAATTGAAAAGAAAATATTAGGAAAAGCTAACACAATGGCAGTTATTTTAAAATGAGAAGAATAGATAAAAGAATTTGTCCATATTTTGTTAAATCAAAAGTAGAGGGAGAAGACAACCTTTTCAATAACAGAAGGGTCTATTTCCGCTACAACACTCATCTTCACAATGGCAAATGAGTTGTTTGTGTGGAAATAGTAGGTTGGAAAAAACAATTTAGTTGTGTAATAACCCCCATGATTGTGATGAGTCAGTGAAAGCTCCCATTTTCACATTTTCCTTCTGTCACTGAAAAAACAACTCTGCTTTTTATTGCTAGAATGCTTGAGCAAACTCCAGAATTTGCTTGTATTGTTGGTGGGTATAAATAGAGCAATTTTTTTGTGCCACAGGGAATCTGCAGCTGCTTGCTGAATACAGACAGAAGGCAAATGTTTTGCCCTTATTACAGATCTGCATGCTTGTATCTTCTCCTCCGAGCTTCTCTGCTCTGAACAAATTTCATTGGAGCCAAGCCATCTTAGGTGCATTATGTTTCCCTAATAAGAAGGATGTCTATATGGGGTATTTTCTGAAGTAGCTTCATGTTAATGACTGCTGTGGGCTGAGGCTGAATGGGGAATACAGGCACCTTCCACCTTGTGCACAGTGGCTCAGTTTGCAAATAGTTCTCAAAAAAACACAGCTTTGGCTTACCTGTGGTATGGTTTCAGAATGTATCCTCTTCCTATGAACCATATCAAAATTTTGCAAATTATCTCTTTATTGACATATCACATGGAGAAAAAATACTTCATTTTACTCTCCCAGTTTTGTCTGAAAAAGATCTAGCTTTCCTTCCCATTGTGGTTCTGACCCTCCACAATACCCTCTCCTTGAGTGGTAAAAGAAGACTTTAGAATTATACCCTGAATGTCTTGCTTCAGACATGAGTCATTGTTTCATTGTTGCATGAATATATCTATTTTTAGACTTAAAATAGCAAAGAGGACATGTTGCTTGAGTCACCATGCATCAAATTGTCTGAAACTGCAGATTAACTAGAATAATGTATCATATTGCCATTTCACCAATACAAAGAGGGAATTATGTTTAGATGTCAACAGTAGATATTAGGAAGTATTTTATCAGCAGTACTTCTACTAATCAACAATTGATGGGAAATGTGCCCCAGTTTTACATTTTGTCTAAAGATTACGCTGTAAAACAAAAATGTGTGTATATATCCTTTACAGCATAAGTAAATTCAGAGGATTCTGCACCATCAGTAAAATGCAAGCGAAGTACATTACTCAAAAGCCTTTCAAAGCATCAATAATCTACTCCCATAAACTTTTTTTTTTTTATGATAACTGAAAACAAGACTGTATTTAAAGAATCACAGAATGGTTGAGGTTCAAAGGGAGCACTGGTGGTCATCTGTTCCAACCTCCCTTCTTAGGCAGGACCGCCTACAAGAGGTGATTCAGGACCATGTCCAGATGGCTTTTGAATATCTCCAGGGAAGAAAACTCCACTACCAACTCATAAGCCTCCTTTGCTGCAAGGACACATTGCTAGTTCATGGTGAACTTGGTGTTCACCAGAACTCCTAAGCCCTTTTCTTCCAAGCTTCTTTCTAGATGGGTGGAACCCAGCATGTGCTGGTTCCTGGGTTTGTTCCTTCCCAGGTGCAGGACTTTGCACTTCCCCAATTTGAACTTCATGAGGTTCCTGTCAGCATATTTCTTCAGCCTCTCTGGGATCCTCTAGATGGCAGAACAACTCTCTAGTGTATCAGCCACTTCTCACAGTTTTGTACCATCATCAGACTTGTTGAGGGCTCCCTCTACCCCAACATCCAGATCATATGAAAATAGATAGGACTGGGCTGAGAGTTGACCCCTGGAATGAAATGTTAGTTACTGGCCTGCAACACTGTGACACTGAGCACTGACTTCTGACCCTGGCTATTGAGCCAGTTTCCAGACTTAGACTGTGGAGTGTCTGCTTATCCAGCCCATAATTTATCATATTCTCTGTGAAGATATTAGGGGAGACAGCGTCAAAAACCTTACTGAAGTCAAGGTGGAAAATGCCAATTGTTCTTCTGCTGTCTACCAAGTCACTCATCTCATTGTGGGAAGTTACCAGATGGGCCAAGCATGACTCGGTGAATCTATGCTGATCACTTATCATCACCTTTATATTCAACCTAGTAATTTGGCCTCTAGAATATTATTTTTCTGCTTGTCAGTAGTGTTATGGGAAGAACAAAGAAAAAGAATATGCTGTATTTTTCTGTTTCAAATTTTGTGGTGCTGAAGTTGCTAAAATCTTTTGATCTTAGAAACCTGATCTAGAAAGGGCTCTCATCAAAGTATAAGCTGTTACTAGCACTGCCCACTCCCCCTTATCCCATGAGGCATGGTCTTAGCAGTTACCATCACATTATATGAACTGAAACTTTTGCATTCACTTTCAGCTGCATAAAGATCCTCTTCATCTGGCAGGACTTCTCAAATGCTCACGCTGAACTTTTCTTGGAGTACAGGATTTTTCAGTCATGTTTCTCATGTTCCTTTCAAACAAGCCTGGAAAATGAGCAGCAGAACTCCAGTGGCTTAAACAAGGCAGGAGATGCTTCAACTTTTTGCCTCTGTCTTTGAAAGGTGAGGCTGAGTGGGGACCATGAACTGCATGAACTCTCACAACAGAAAATCTATTCCAAGCAGAGAGGGACTGTGGAGTATAACACGGTAAAAGCATTATTCAATCCTGATGGTCCCCTGCAGCATATCACCTTCAGGTAAACAAGCAAACAAGCAACCAAACAACCCCCTGACAAAACCACAAAAAATGCTGGGGAGGATTTCTCTTTGGTGACTAGTGATAAGACCCAAGGGAATGTATGAAGTTGTGTTAAGGGAGTTTTAGGTTAGATGTTATGAAAATGTTTTTCACCCAAAGGATGTCTGAGCACTGGAACAGGCTCCCCAGGGAAGTGGTCACAGCACCAAGCCTGACAGAGTTCAAGAAGTGTTTGGACAATGCTCTAAAGCACACGGTGTAATTCTTGGGGCATTCCTATGCGGGGCCAGGAGTCAGACTTCAATCATCTTTGTCCCTTCCTGATGATATTCTATAATTCTATGCATAAGGATAGATTTTAGAGGAGAGGAGAGTGACTTATATGCAACATTTAACATATATGCATTGTTTCGCTGCCTAGAGCAAACATGAATTATAGGCTATCTTGGCCATAGATCAATCCTTTGTGTCCTTTTAGCTGAAATTTAAAGCTATGTTTCAATAACTTTCTCTTTTCCCAAAAACTGACATGTTCCCTTAAAATGGGTAGCATAAAAGCATGATGACTCTTGCTTATGCTTTAGATGCTGCTGAGAAAAATTTCAACTATTTTCCCCAAAAGCATCTGGACTACTAAAAAGAACAATATGAACTTTGTTTGCTCTGCTTATATTCACAGAGCACAAATTACAGTCTTTGTGGGCTTCTTTTTCTTTCTTTGGACAGCCATGTGAGGCCAATATTAAATCTATGCAGAACCTTAAATCAGAGTGGTCTTTTTACTCAATAAAGATTCAGCATTTTTCTGTGTGAGGTTTTCAAATTAACTGGGCACAAGACAACATGCTGGAAACTCAACATTTTGTTTCTATATCAGCCACCATTAGATGTCTGACCCTGAGATTACAGCTTCACTGTATCTAAGGTTCTTGGCACCAGAATGGCTTATCAATGGGGCTGAAGCTCAGAAGGGAACTCCATGCACCGTTTCCTACACATTATTTTGCTGGGGTTTCCCATCTTACAGAAATAATCACAGAACTATAAAACTAAAATCCCTGTTATTGCAGAGAGATAAGGTGCAAGGGCAGCAGACATATTGTTCTCAATACTTTTCTGATCAATAACAAACAAGGTCACAGTCTCAAGCTTCTAGAATAACTTCTTCCAAAAGACACACAGACACTTCACTAGGACTGCTCTTTTTTATAAAAAGAGTGAGAAATGGTCCAAGAGTACTGTAACAACGCTGAAAGTTCCCATTTTCACTGCAGTAATTTTCACCTGATTTGTATTTTGACATAGATAGCTAACCGTTGATAGATGTCCAGTTGGTCCTTTCCATTTGCCTCTCACATTCATTAATACAAATATAGATACATTTTCAAGGCCACAACACAAACTCAAAGCAAGGCTATAGCACAGCAGATCTCCAAGCATTAATATCTGGAGAAGGGCAGTAATTCCTGACAACTGCTTTCTTCCTACACTGAACAGAGGACTTAAAAGCTCAGCATTACCTACAAGTGTTTACTTAGATCCCTTCTAATATCTTCCTCTGGATTCTGAAAAAATGCACCAATCCATGAGATCTCAGCTTCATGAGGTAAAAATGAGAGGAACACAGTATACATTTTGGACCTCAAGACGAGGCAAGGCTCCTGCCTGAGCGTGTCATGGTGGTATGTGAAGATGCAAGGCTGTTAACTCTTACAGTTTGATCCTAAGTTTTCAGAGCAGAATTAATTGAGGTGAAGACAGTATGATCAGTCAGTGGTAAATAAGTCTGAGACATCTGGCTAATGTCATGCAGCTCACCTTTTTACTATAGTCATGATATTAAGTCTGAGGCATGGTATTCTGTTCTACTGCGTGACTTTTTTTTCAGTTAGCTGCTGTTCTACTTTATCAAATTAATTTCTGCTTCTGTAGAATAGATTACTATAACTGCAAGCCACATGGTTGAAGGTGGGTTTCCCTTAAAGCATGAGCTCTTCTGGCAGCTGTATGACCAGACAAGCTACTGAGCTGTGTAGACACAAGAGCTCTGGAAGAAGGTGCTAGCATCTATAGAGCCAGCACTAGTTTATCATCCCAAGTATTTCACCCAAGTAAATCTCACATTTGTATACATATGGGATGCAGGAATACTTCCCTACCCTTGAAGCACTCCCCCTTATTTTAGGCTTTTGCAGTGATCAGCAGCATAAAGCTATCCTTATGAGGCATAGCCATGAGACTGTGCTCTAGTATTGGGCACCTGGACTTACTAAGCACTGGACTGGACTCCTGTGTGATTGGTTCATGGAAAAGAATTTTCCCAGGAAGCCAGGTGTTAACTCCTGCTTTCTAGTTTTGCCCTAAGCTTGGCACTTGATGACTCTGCCCCACATTGAATGACACAATTGAATAAACAGGCCTTGAAAACACTATATGACCTGGACTGAGAATAGAGTTCAGCTGGCTGAAAAAGCATGCACAACAGTCCCTGCAATCCATTCACCATGACATGAATCACTGACAGAAGTACCACAGATGTGAAGGAGGCAGTTTTCAGAGAAGCTCAGTAAAGTAATTTTCTGGATTGATGAGAAACAGAGAAAAAAGTATTATCTACCAGCATTTTACTGTAATTTTAAATAGGGTTTGAAGTAACAGGTTTTGTGCTTATTTATGGAAGGTTAACCAAGTACCACATGCATATGGGAATGAACCCAGAACCTCTGGCCTTGAAATTATGTGTTTTAAAGGACTCATCAATTCCTCCATCTACTTCAGGGTATATCACTGATGTTAACACAAGTTTGTTTCAAAAGTAAGGCCCACTAAAGTCTGCAGGTAAACCAAGATGTTCCGACATATGATGGTCCCCCTGTAGAACAGAGACACAGGGTTCTTTCCAACTATCTTACTTCCACTGTTTTTATTTCTAGGAAAGTCAAGTGTTACACCACTCTAATTTCCTGTGAAGCAACAATTCCAAGGAGAGAATATGTTGTCTTCAGAAAAGGAAGAAAGTCCTGTGATTAATACAGGTCTATACAGTGTCTCTGCCCTAGAAGTCTGCAACTCTAGCAGGCCATGTAGAAGGTGCTTTCCTCTAACTCTCCATGAAGTGCAAAAACATCAAAAGGAACCAAAAACCCCACTGTTTATAGCAGGTCTGAATGAACTGTCACTTTCATACTTCTAGCTACAAATTGGGAGATGAAGGGGAGGCTAGGATTTGCTGCTCATATAAAAAAGTGGCTTGAGACAGGAATAAAAATAGTTCCTGTCTCTGGTGTGGGAAGCTGTCCTACTTACAGGAGTTGGGACCAGTTTGTCACTATGTGGGTGTAACCAAAACTGTGCATTATACATCCTCTGTGTCATTTCTGATGGATGTTAATAACGGATTGTTTGCAGCAGCTGCCCACAGCACACCTGACACCTCAAGCTACAAGCTGGGTGTTAAAGAAACCTGTGAGACAGAGGAGTGCTTCTTTTGTCCTCACACCAGTGACTTAGCCATGATAACTCCCCTCCAAGGAGGCATCAGCACCTTCGCACTCAGCCTGAGGGGTCACGTCCACTAGTAGGCCATTACGGACTAGCATAATAGGCAGCTGCAGTGACCTAGACCATCAAAGATTCAAAAAATATCCCATGACTCACAGAGGTAAATCACCTATTATGAAACTCCCCACCCAGGGGAAGCTCAGGCCATTCTCACCTGAAGCCAAGCATGTATAATCTTGGGGGTTTTGGACCTCTGGTACCACTTGTTAAATCCAGAGGAGGACCAGAACCTCAACAAGACTGTGACTGCCACTCAACAAGACTACAATCATTACTTTGACAGAACTGTGACCATCATCCTCACCAACAGGTTGCCTCTCCTTTTACTCAGGGGGACCACGTGACACTCAGCACAGGGGCTGGGAATCACTGCTCTTTTTATGTCCCAGAATGCTGGGTTATACATCTGTTGTTGTGGGTTAAAACCATTCTTTCTCTGTATCATTGTATTTATTGTAATTTTTTTAGTGTATTGTAACTCTGACTTGTATCTTTCTTGAGTTGGGTTCATTTCTACCACTGGTTTACCTTTAAACCAGCACAGAAGCATTCAGCAACATTGTTAGCATGCTTCTCGCTTCCAGCTAAAGCATTTTTTAACAACGGTGAGATTGTTACCATATTCTCCCATGGTCCATGCCTTCTAGGTGCCTGGCCAGAGCTGGGTAAAAAGTTTTTCCTTGCAGGTTGGCTTGTTTTACGATAGAAGGCTCCCTTCGGGCACGTAAGTCTGGCCTACAAGAGGGCAAATTTAGCCAGATATCCCTTCCATGTTTCTTTACCTGTGAAATATGATACAAAATTCACTTGCATTGTAGATATTTTCCCTGTGTTATGCACATGAAAGCTTCTGTTGCACACTCTTCTTATAGTGTACTTTCACCTGTGTTAAGCTCTTATGAGCTTCTCTCTGTGAAGAAAATGACCTCTGCTGCCATGATTTTCCTAGCAGCCTTAAGACATGCTGTGTAGGCACTTTAGTCATACCAAATTACTTTTCCCTCTTTGCATCTTAGAATTATCACTAATATTGTCATAGTGAAATAATACTATTAATTACCATTTGTTTAAATTACCTTCTTAGCAGATGTCTTAGCAAAGCCAGTTAATCACATTTGGATAAGGCTACATACCTGCAACAAGTTATTAGATACTCTGTTCACTCCAGGAGCATGAATTATCAGGAATTGCAGACAACTCAGATCCTGTGTCTTGAGTACAGAAATGCACTGGTCTGGATTGCTTGGAATTTAAAATCTTAGTTACACCAAATGTACGTGGCTCTCAAACGTTAATTCATGAGTGCAGTGGATTTGATTCCAATGCCATAACTACACCTCCTTGCAAAGCAGTGACTGTAAGTGTTGAATTTTCCTGTTAATAGGCAAGAAGATAAGACAGGCTGATTTGATTTGTAAGCTTGTTTCATTCAGACTTTTAATGATTAAGCAAGCAAGCACTCACCTGATATAAGTGGTGGCTCACTAATTCCAACAGGGTATGCAATGCAAAGAATTGAGATTCAGACAATGTTTGGAAGACCAGAGGTTGCTTGCAGTCTAGCCTTACTGAATTCTTCCAGTCATCCAACACCTCCAGCTTTAAAGAAATTATTTTCTCCCTGAAATTCAATTTATGGAAAGAATGGGCTGAACTCAGTCTACAGGTCACTAGTCCTTCCAATTACAGACAGGCTTTGTTCTTTGCAAACTTACATTTATCACAGAAAGAGTAGAAGCTATACAGAACCCCAAACCAGGCTTTGCACCAGACAATGAACAGTTTTAGCTTCACGCAGACATTGAATTTCATAATGGCAGCAAAGGAGTTTGAACAATGAACTCAAATAACTCCATGGAAGGAAGAGTTGAAACTGTTAACAGCTTTTTTCTTCTCATGTAACTCACTGAGGTAAAGACCCACTCAATGCTGGACATTTTTAAAATATAGTCTTTCTTTAAGGGACCTGAGTGTGAGGACAGGTGAGGTTTTTTGTGGGGTGCAGGTAACTTGTCCATGAGCTCACCTGAAATTTTGTCCCTTTTCTACCTCACAGCCTATTGGTTTCTTCCACACTGCTGTCCTCAGGAACTTTCTGTGATTAATTTCTGGACACAAGAGTTATTGTGCAGTGGCTTCTTGAATACAAAACAGTAGAGCAAGTCTCCATTCTAATAGATAATTTTGATGCCTTTCTGTTTCTTTGCAGCCTCCTACACAGTCATCATGTTGTTAAGTTTTCCTCATCTCTGAGTGAAATCACCTAGCTTGTCTGCCAGCTGGCATTGCCTTACACCAGAAATAGCCTGGTACACCAGATTTGGGGATGCTCAATACTTCCTTCTAAGGGCCCTTCAACAGTGGATTTCATGGTCCATTTTTTTCATTGCTGTGTTTAGAGACAGACCTAGAGTCCCCAACGCTTGTCCAAGTCTTTTCTTGTCTTTGATCTGGAATGTGCCACAGTGATATGGAGAAGAGGAAGAAAATCAGAAAGCGATAGACCCTGAAAAACAGACGAAGGTTGCAATTCAGAGTGATTACAACAGATTAGCAAGCTCTGACAGTAATGTAGGTAAACAGTATGGCATTTATAGCTCTTAATCACTTCATTTCACATGACTGATAGGCTTAGCTCACCTGTGAGTGTGTCAGATAGTGATCAGGCTTGGGTCTATAGGATTCCTCTCTTTTGTGATATGCTCTTGTTTGAAAGCTTTTGCCCCATTATGTTTGAGAATCATACTGCCAGGAGTGTTTATAGATGTGATTTAATCACCACATAATCTGATTCTTCACTTGAAGTTGGGAATCAAACATTTTTCTTCCCAAATTTTGCAAGAAGCTGCTGTGGCTGCAAAGGTAGCTTAAAATTGCAAAGCCATTCTTGCTCTTTGTACAATGTCAGTCTTGTTGGTTCATTTCCAGCTTCAGACAGTAAATGTAGTCTCTTTCTGTGACTTTCCAGGCCACCCAAGTGACCACATTTCACCCAGCAAACCCTGCTCCATTGCCTCCCACAGTTTTCATTCTTTCTATCTGGCACTTCTACAGTATTGTGGGGTACTCTGAAATAGCCTATAATATGCTGATAATCTGTTCCACGAGTCTTGCGCCCACACCTGCAGGATTGTGAGCATCTAGGAGTTAGGGATGGTGGATAGGGTGCAATGGTGACTCTTCAGATCATTTATAGCAAGGTGCTTTGACTGTTGAGCTGGCATGGACACATTCATTTGAACTGGTGGAGGTCATAGATCTGTGCCTCTTGAAGGACCAGAGAATCAGAAACTGGAATAACTTGATATTTTCAATTAATTACCTCATAAATACCAGAGGCTGAGGGAAATAAGGTGAAAGTCAAGCTCTGATAAACCATTTAGGTTCAAATGGTCTTCCTGGAGGATCTGGATAATTTGCTAGTGTGTAAATGCAACAGAAAATATCATAGGTCCAGACAGGGACTCTGCTGACTCTGTAGTGTCTCAAAGGTGCAGACACATTAAGCCACTCACAGAGCTCTCTGTTCATGCTGCCCTTGGTCTATCTATGTTTATCTGTATTCCAGCATAGATACAGCTGAAGTCAAATGACTAGACAAATAAAAGTTTTGAGGAATGAGATAGGAAAGTAAGGGATGGTATAAACACAGACACACACAGTTTCCTAATACCTACTAGACAAAAGCTGAAGTAGAAAGGTGTGCTGAGTACAGGCTGTCTTATACATCAGATGCTTCCTTGGCATCAATGAAGTGCCACTTTCGAATGCTTAATACTTTGGAAGGCATATCCCACCTACATAACAACAGGAACAGACCCGAGGCAGTCTCTTGGGTTGCAGCTCCACATGTTGCAAGAGTTAAGGATGCAACGTCCAGAACATCATCATGAGCAGTTTAAATCCTAAATTTGAGAGATATTTCCAACTCTTAGTTGCACAGTAATAATGATAAAGATGGCATAGACAAGGAATTTCAATACTGAGATAAGTTTCTGTAAGGTTGGCTAGAAAGAAAAACCTCTCAAAGGGCTGAGCACTCAAAAGGTGGGAGAGCTTTCCATCCAGGCTCAGATTGAAACTAAATAGTTATTCTTCTTATATTAAGTGATACTTGAAGTTAAGTATGATACCCATCCTAGGGAGCGTCTTCCTTGCATATGTGAGTGCATACAGCTTAATACTTAGTCACCCTGGTGTCATACCACATCCTATGAAAATCTGCCATACACTGAGTAAAATTTTCAGAAACTGCCACGTTGACCATTATCAGTGTTAACAAATATCTATCTTCACATATAAAAAAAATTTCAGCTGCTGCCACAATTTGACTTACAGATTTTAATATGGGTGAAATGAACAGAGTTAGGCACATGGTCCTGCTTTACTGACTCCTGTAGATTCCTGCTCAGATAAAATACCAGGCCAAGACAAGCTGTAGATGAGCTACTTTCCTTTTTTTTTTTTTTTTGCTTCATTTTCCAAAGCTTGTGTTCTGATAGCATCAATCTGACCTTCCATCTCCTCTTACAAAATAGAAAGCAGACCTAATATAGGGCAATCAGGAGCAGACTACAGAGATTTTAGACAAAGGCCAGTGGTGGCATAAGACACATCTTAATAGGCTATAGGGTACCTCACTGGCTTTGGACCTTAACTTTCCAGGACCAAAATGCAGAACTGTCACCATTCACTCTCCTGCATGTTCTTGTCAAGCAGGTGCCTTTATTAATAGAGCATCAGTACCTTACCACCTCACAAAGGCATTTTGAAGAGTCATTCCTGATCCATTGATCATCATGGCTAGGCTTCACAAATGAAGATTTGGGAAGGGCTCTACCCATGTGGGTATGTCCTTTGAGCCTGTACAGTAGGTTTTTCAGATGAGGCACAGCATGCATTCCCAGGAAGTCTCCCATCTAGTTCACACAAAATGATACTAAACACACCTACTGAACTCACATGCAGAACAAGATTACTGAACTTTAACTAGGTGTGAAAAATTGAAGAAAGCAGCACTTCCAGGAGTTCTGGGGAGCAAGCAGTGCATTTGTGTCATCCTCAAATCCTGCCCTTGGTCTCTGACTGTAAAAAGCCAGATGGAACTTGCCTGGTTCAATGATATATATGCATAAACCAAGAAAATGCAAAACCTTTTCTGTCTACCAGTATCCCTAGCCAGGTTCTTTGTGCGTGAACAGGAGAAGCAGCAATGTTTTCAGCCCAATGAACAGTTCAAAATAAGGCTATCTTCTTCAAGAATAATCAAGAAATTATTTAACTAGCAACTGTCAGATGCCAAAGTGCAAGCAGCCAACAAGATAATTTTCCATATTCGTCTTTTAGTGAGTCATTCTGTTTGTTTGATAAAACAGGAACTACTGAATTTAGTGCAGGGCTCACAAAATATTTTAATTGAAATAAAAATATTGTGTCTCCTTTAGGAAACCAGTGTTATACCTTTGCAGGATATCTTCTACTCGGTCCTGCAGCTTTTCCATAGGACTGTGCTTAATTTAGACAAGTGTGTTTGTTTAATGTTAGCTGTGTGATATGATAAATGGCATACTGCTGTTTTGCCAGTGATTCCCAAGGCAGAAATCCTACTTTGTCAGCACATCACACAAGTAGTTAAATTTAAACATTCTAAGAAGTACACTTTTTTTTTTTACTGTAACAATTATACTATTGTTGATACAACAAATGGTCCAGCTGATATTCACCAAATGCATCCCCTATTGTAGTCACTAAAAATGGCACTGCATACTTGAAATTATGCATTCCAAGGAAATTATTCAAACTCTTATGACTGAAACATTTCTCAATAGCATATAACACTTTGACAACACAGAGGGGAGTTAATCAAATCCAGCCCACAATAAAGGAAACACTGCTTGGAGTTAAGCCTTTTAAGTCCTTGCCTAAGTTTTGGTGGAACTAGAACCAGAAACCATATTCCTTTTGAATGAAGAGGATGATGATGGATGAAGGACAGACAAATCTTCTGCCTCCTTTCAAGTTGCAGTGCTTCCTGACAACCCCATGGAGACTGCACTGCGCCACAGTGCTGAATGACATGGATGTTCAGGGGAATGACTGGTTCTGATTTTGTGATAATGACACCATCAGAGGCTCCTCCTCACCAGCACTTTATGAGGGACAGCTTCATCATGTGAAGACAAGCATGCACCCCCATCAGGGAAAGCTTCTTCCCCTCCTGGTGCACATGCACGCTCAGCTACATGCATACATACTTGGTTCCACACACGGAGATCACGGGTTCACTGATGCTATACTTCTGTCACAGACCTGAGCATCTAGGAGGATTTTAACTTAACTGTCTCTTAAACAGCTGTTCTTTTTCTTGTTTGCACTTATGCTTCAGGTCATGGGAACAAGCTCCCATACCAAGAAACCAGAAGCTTTTTAATTCAGGTTTCAGATTTGCTGGTCTTTTACTTACAGTGCAAACAATCCTCTTGCGTAAATAATTCGCAGCTTCATAGCAGAACTGGCACAGGTGGATGGTTAGACAGATGATCTGAAAATCTGAACAACTTCAAAAGCTCAAAGAAGCAAGTATTGAGAATATATTACATTCCTGAGCGGGACCACATGCCCAAAGAATCAGTCATGCTAATAATTAGAGCAATTTTGTGGGTCCATACACAATAAACCAGGCTCCACTACTAAGCATTCACCCAAGCTGTGGGACTAAGTATCGCTAGTTACAGGCTTCACATTATCAAATTGAGTTTTATGAAAATGAAGTTAAGCACCTAGAAAATCAAGTTCTCTGAGCATGTGTTGTTTCCCCTATATCTTTTTATTGATGTTGCTTCTCCACAGTCCCTAGTAGAATATCAGTATGTCCAGCACCCTATTTCATGGAAAGCAGGAAACTTTGAGTTTTTTAAAGATGATCTACAAAGAGGACTTATTAGAGAAAAAAATTAAAAGCTAACTTAGACTGAATTCTGCCATTCTTCCCCATAAAGCAGCCTCCAGGTGGAATTTAGAGAATTTTTCAAAATGCCAGCCTAATACAAGTAACTTCATATTTACCCTGTACCTGACTGGTTTTTTTTTGTTATTAACTTATCATCTTTCTCATTAATAATATCAAGTCATTTATTTCCTACTTTAGAATATCTTAAGGTGTTCACCAGCCACTAAAAAGTACATTTTCAACTCAATTCACATAAAAATGCAAAGAGCAAGAGATAATGTATAGGTTGAATGTCAAGAAGCAATCTTTTACTCCTAAATCTGCAATTGGCTTTCTGTGATGCTACAGACGAGTCATACCTGTACCTGCATGCCTATTTCCCTTTAATTGCGTATCACCTTAAGTGGTTCTCAAGGTGCAAAATGTTTCTTCCAATGCTGGGGCATTTGAGCAAGATTTTGATAGGGCAGTTAGACTAGAAAGTCCTGCATTGGGCATGTGGTCAGGAATACATTAATATGGTCAATCCACATCTTCATGGCCAGTGCTCTTTACTCTTGTCATAGCTCACATCAATTTATAGCAGATCCCAGACCTTGGGAGCAGAACACTGGTGATATCATGTAATCTTCACAGCTCTTAACATTTGAGATGGTGAATTTTCTGTCATAGTATTCTATCTGCCCTAGCTCAGGAACATGGCAAATAAATCCATGGGATGTGTAATTTGCAGTGTTCCCGGTAACAAGAAATACAAACTACTCCTCGAAGAGCTCATTTCATTAATCTCTATTTCAGACATATTCCACTATCCCCAGCACTAAGTAAAAAATGAAGTTAATTACTGTATAGATATTTGGTTTAACGGTTGCCTTCCTGGAGATGTTAAAATCCATCAGATGCTGTAAACTATTGTAAGCTGGCCTTGCAGGATCAAGAGTCAAGTTATCTCCTTTCTGGTGCTGAAGGAAGCAAGGTAGTGAGGAAGCAAAATGTGAGTAGCAGCTTGTTTTCCTTTGTTCCCACTTAGCCAATCAGCATGTAATTGTCTTGGCAGAAAAGGTGCCGCACAGGAAACAGCAGCAGAGGAACAGGGAGAAACATTAGCTGTTAACTACCTAGGCACCTCCTGGCTTTGTACACAGCACACCAGACACTGGATTGACCTGACACACAGCAAGTGTCATGTATCTGTGGAGATGAAGCCCCAGAAGACACCAGGATTATTACCTCAGCTCCACCAACATACTATCATTACCTGAATGACCAGGGCAAAACAATATCTAGAGATGGATCTGTTTGATGAATGGGCAGCTTTGGCTCTCCAACAAGATAAATACTGTTTGGACATTATTATGCTTGTGGTAACCTGTACAGTCTTTAGCTCCCACAGCATCCTGTTTTTGAGGAAAAGCAAGAGCAACAGTGCCTGTAGGTAGCTCTGACAAACAAACTGGTCCTCACAGTTCCATAAACAAGACATAAAACCAGTAACTGAACAACTTAAACCCTAAAACAAAATATAGCTTTCAAATAAGAATATGGTAAAGAATTTAAAGGTAAGGACACTAGCTGAAGAAACTGAACAAGACTGGGTTTCCCCCAGCCCTGATGGACCTGCAAACAGATGACTCACCAAACTGCTGGTCTCTTGTCTTCTCCTGGTAGGGCTGTTAGTTTGCATTTGGGAGCCAGAAAGTCCTTTTTCCCATGCAAAGTAAATAGAAACACAGTTTCTGTTACTGGGCTGGTACTGCAAAAGTCTGCCTCTAGGACACCTTGAATTCCTCTGAGTCTAGTTCTTCCTCCTGTTTATGAGTTTTAACAGGAAGTTTAGCATCCTAAAGCTTCCAGGGAGGAGATGGGAGACTCAGGGCCTGTAATTACCTCAAACTAACATGTAACCAAACCTGTTCTCCAAATCCTGTTCAGAAATTTAACTCAGGTTTACAGTTTTCACAGCAGACAGCACAGCACTCATACTTCTCTTTGCCCTCACTCAGGCATAAAAAAAAATGCAGCCTTCCTATGTATCTGCTTAATGGAAGGCCAGTTGTGCACACATATCAGGCTGAGCCTGAGATAAAGGAAGACTTCGCTCTGTTTCTGGCAGATTACTGATAATGCAGGCATAGAAAATAAGAACTTCAGTCATCCTCATTCATTTTTCAAGAAAAAGAAAATTTATGGTTGTGTGGGTCTTTCAGTGGAACAAAAATCCTTTTCTTGGAGTTGTTTGGTGCATCTTGTCCTTAACTAATTACTTACCATCTGCCTTGCAGCTCTTCTGATTGCCCTGCAAGTGAAAGGACTAGCAGAAAACAGCTCCATACACAATCCTACTTCCTTCTGGTGATGTGACACAAATGTCCGCAAATGGATAAATGAATATTTCTGTTAGTGTTCTGATGATTTTTGCCACCCTCTGCAATAAGACCAGTTCATCTGACACTAGATGCACTGCCTTAAGGTTATGTGAGTTCCCAAAATAAGTGGGGAAGATTTGTGTCCATCTTCTCAAGTATTAGTTAATTGAACAGCATATTCTTCTGCACATAAAATCAGAGCTCCAGAATACTGCAGTGGTCTCCATGGAAATAGACAGTATCAGAGCTGGTGTTAATATTTTTAGTAATGAAGGAATTAACATTTCATTCTTGTTCAGACACTTCAGAATAAAACCATTTCATCTTTCATTCTTCCCAACCTCTTGCACATGGAAATAGGCAGGGCAGCAGTCCACAATCTCTGTTCTGTTCTTGCTACCTTCTTTACCCCAAAAGATTTTTTTTAAATGTAAATGCTGGCAGTTACAACAAGGTTTTGCTGCTAAGCGTTTTAAAATGAAGTAATTTTACATTTTCTGCCTCTTGGGATTCATTATGCTAAGGAAAATTTGCAGACTACATACTTACGAAAGGACAACCCAGCACCCCAATCACAACTTAATACAAAATAAGACAAATATTTGCATTTATTGTCTTCAACCTAACCTTATTTTTGATTGACTTATTTGAAGAATATTAAGGAAAACTAGTGCAGCTCATTCAGGAACAGTCTGAAACACTCCTTCCCAATCTATCCTTGCCTGAAAGAGCAGATATGGACAAGAGTGATCTTCCATTTAGCCTCTGAATTAAGCCAGTAGTTTTAAGTCTGAATATTAAAAATGTATCACTCAAGAGCAATAGGAATCAGGGTGCAGGTCCAATGACACCAAGCTGGCACTTCCTGGGAAGCCTGCAGGACTGTAGTGACCTCACAAACACATTCATGAACATCTAATATATCTTAATGATCAATGTAAATTTAGAGTTCCTGAGAATGACACAACCAATTTGATTCTACCATCTTTGTTCTAAAGTGCCGAACTAGTTGAAAATGCAATTGTCCATCATATGATTGCAGTCACTGTTCCCTGCTTCCTATGGTTTCATGTCTCTTTATATACCGTGACTAGAAAGACTGCTTTGGGTATTGATTGTATTAGCATTCCTGATCCAACATTTCAAACAGGAAGAAAGCAGCAAAACTTACAAGTGGACTCTTGAAAGGACATAAAATTGGTCTTTCAAGTCTATTTGATCTAGTTTTCCACTAGACATTCCTCTCTATTTTTGAATTACTTGTACCAGAATCCTGCCAAGCAAATAACAGGTAAAGTTTTGATGACTTAAAACCTCTCCTTTAAAATCACAGAATCACAGAATCTTTTACGTTGGAAAAGACCTCTGAAATTATTGAGACCAACCTGTGACTGATCACCACCTCATCAACGAGACCATGGCACTAAGTGCCACATCCAGTCATTTCTTGAACACCTCCAGCAATGGTGACCTCACCACACCCTGGTGAGTCCTTTCCAATGTTTAACAGTTCTTTCTATGAAGAAATTCCTCCTGATGTCCAGCCTGAACCTCCACTGGTGCTGCTTGAGGCTATGGTTTCTTGTCCTATTGCTGGTTGCCTGGGAGAAGATACTGACGCCCACCTGGCTACAACCTCCTTTCAGGTAGTTGTAGTAAGCGATAAGGTCACCCCTGGGCTTCCTTTGCTCCAGGCTGAAAAATTCCAGCTCCCTCAGCTTCTTCTCGTAGGATTTACACTCTAGACCCACAAACAGCTTTGTTGCCCTTCTCTAGACATGCTCCAGCACCTCACTGTCTTTCTTACAGCGAAAGGCCCAGAACTGGGCACAGAACTTGAGGTGTAACCTCACCAGTGCCAAGTAGAGGGATGATCATTGCCATCATTCTTCTGACCACACTATTCTCAGTACAGACAAGGATGACACTGGCCTTCTTGACCACCTGGGCACACTACTGGCTCATGTTCAGCTGGCTGTAGACCAGCACCCCCAGGCCCTTTTTCATCAAGGATCTTTCCAACAACTCTGCCCCAAACCTATAGCACTGCATGGGCTTGTTGTGAACAAAGAGTAGGACCTGGCACTTGATCTTGTTGAACGTCATGCCATTGACCATGGCCTAATGGGAACGAATGGGGGAAAATGGCTTCCCAGGAACCACACGCACATGAGGTGGAGGGTAACCCAAAAAGCGTTTATTTCCTTGTTCGAGGAGGTTTTAAAGGCTCCAGTATGGGAGTGGCTTGGAAGGGTTGTAACCTTGGGAAAGACTGGGTAATACGCTGGTCAATAACCATTAAAATCCAATGAGAAAACATCTGAGGGCACAGTTCAAGAGCTAGGCAATGATAGGCTCAAGGGGCAGGGACGGGCAGCCCGGAGGACCAATAGAGGTTTAGGGGTCAAGGCTGGACAGGCAGAAGGGAAAGGTTTAGGGATAGGGAGAAACCACAGGGGGACAGGAGGAGATCCTCAGGGGGCTGCATACTGTCTGTCCTGCCAGGGAATGGCTGCCTCCTTGTGCCATCAGGAGTGGTGGGGTCTGCCACAGCAGCGCAGGGGTAGGGCAGGGGTAGGCGTGAGGTTCCCCTAGACCCAGGGGAACCATTGTGGTACCTCCACGGCATGGACCATTAGGAAAAACCTTGGGCAAAACACACGGATATGGTGAGGGAACATAGGGGATTGAGAGACTTCAGGTCCTTTTGGAGTTGAATCTCAGCATACCCCGACAATGGCCCATCCATCCAACCTGTCCAGATCCCTTAGGAGATTCTTCCTACCCTTCAGCAGATCAACACTCCCACCCAACTTGGTGTTGTCTGCAAATTTACAGAGGGAAGTCAAGTCTGAACAAATAATTTATCTATTGCAGCCATTTACAAGTTTTTCCTGTCATTGAAAGTAGAATGAAGTGGTAGGAGTGTTTGGGCTGTTTAATTTCCTTTTAAATTTTTTTTTGTTTTTTTTTCTTTTTTTCCCAAACAGCTCAGATTGCCGGAAGAAAAAGAAAAAGAAAAAGAAAAAGAAAAAGAAAAAGAAAAAGAAAAAGAAAAAGAAAAAGAAAAAGAAAAAGAAAAAGAAAAAGAAAAAGAAAAAAGTGGCCTAAGGACTGCTCAGGAGCACCTGCACAGACAGTAATAAAAACTGGCAGCTGTAATACCAAGACCAAAGCCACATATAAGTCTGTTGTAGTTTTCAATGTAGGCGGTCCTGTGGTATAAAGGAGAGCACTCTGGACTCTGAATCCCAAGGTCCTGAGTTCAAGTCTCAGTTGGGAGACCATCCCCTGTCAGTTCAATGCCTCCCTGCCATCCGATCCCATCAGATCTTGGATGCTTAGCAGGGTCAGCCCCGGTTAGTACCGAGTGCTGTGACAGTCCCAAGGACTTCACTGGCACTGTCCAAGCTCGCTCGGCCGTGGCAAATGGACCTTGGACTTAAATGGTGGGGCCAGTTCTATGCACGCTGTGCCTCACCTAAAAAATCCACTGTGCAGGCTGGAAGGGAGAGCCCTTCCCAAATCCTTGTTCATGAAGTCTGGCCATACATACATAAGTTTTGGATGTTAAAGAAATTCTCCCCCTTTCACTACAGAATTCAGAAGTTGATGTCCAAACCCCATGCCACTAGTTAACAAAGGAGTAGCCAAGTACTTTGAATTCCAATTTGATTGCTGGAGAGAGGGCTGTGGGGGACAGGAAAAGAAAAAACCTCACTTTTTTGCCAGACTGGTGAAGGTGTTTGTAGGGAAGCTGAGTTGCCCTGGTCTTGGCTATCCACTACCCTCGCTCAGCTCTGTTGCTCTGTGCTGCTCGTTGGAAAGAGAGAGAGAGAGAGAGGAGCTGTGCCTCCGGTACTAGGCCCTGTGCTACAGATCTTTTTTTAGCTCGGCCAGTCCATTTGCAAGGGAGTGAGCATCACCATCATCGACTCCCGTCTCTAGTCTCTTATTTCCTGACCAGCGAACAAGGGAGAGGACTCTGCATTGCTGTCAGATGGTTTTACCCCACCCTCTTCTTTGGCCTCCGTTCCTCCACGTGAATGATTCAAAGGAGTCAGCGTCTCGCTGACTGACTTTGGTTTTTGCCTTACTGGAGGAACTGAAACTGTGAGTCACTTTGCTGCCAGCTGAGGTGCGGCAGTGATCTCTGCTCTCTATAAATATAGTTGCACCAGAAAAGGAGCAGAGACACAAATTTCAGTTTCATTGAAGGGTTTTGGTTTTTTTTTCCTTGTGGGTACAGGGTCCTAGTCTTCATTTTAGATAGATAGATAGATAGATAGATAGATAGATAGATAGATAGATAGATAGATAGATAGATAGA